>SKCR01023632.1:0-92097 GCA_019454045.1 Zanthoxylum bungeanum
CTGATGAGTCGGCGGCGTCGGAGTCTTCAACGGTGGAGTCGTCGGCTTTCTTAGAGGCTGAAAGTAGGGTTTCACTTTTTGGAATCGTCGGTGGTGGGGTTGGGTAAGAAATTAGGGTTTTCGAATTTCCTTTAATAATTACTTCAATTTCCATGAGGCGCACGACTCGACCGCTTCTCGCCTCAGGTCGCCTCTACCGCATCACGTCGCCTCGCCGCGCATCAGTGGAATCGACTCGCCTCAGCTTAGTTGATGCGCACAGGCGTGCACCTCATGCGCCTCTCGCATCGAGGCGCGCCTCATATCGCCTCTAACAACGCTGGTCTAACCTGTGGATATCTAGCATGGGTGTATTTTAAAAATTAATAAAATATAATATTTTTATTTTTCAAGTGTTTTATGAAAAATCAGAAATAAATTTGGATCCGGAAAAATCATCTGGATAAAAATCGGACAAAATTTCAAAATACTTCAGACCCGTACGCACCTAGTGTGCTTGTAGCGCACGCTGCATGCTTTATGTAGGGGGCGCTGCAGCGTCATTACTCGGGAACACTGCACATTATTTTTTATTTTTTATTTTCTAAAAATAAAAACCCATAAAAGCTAATTAAAAATCACCCAAAACAATTTTAATTTCAAAACTAACCACATCACTTATTATAAATTAACATATATAAATTATATATATATATATATATATATATATATATATATATATATGCGTATTTTTTGAATCAAATTACAACCCCAAATAGAATTCCAATAAGAAATGTCTCGAGAATAATTTTAGGTCTCCCAAATGTGATCAAATGATTCTAGAATGGTAGCCATAGCTCTAAGCTTTATTCTAGAGTTTCAAACTCTTATTAATTGCTCCATGTCCAATATGAACATCTTTGATCTATTATATAAGCTGTTGTGTTTATACTTCTAAAGTATCATAATACAATTCATTAGCCTTATTTCAACATTAAGTTAAGTGATCATGCACTAAAACACAAATGAACATTGCTTATTGAGAAGATCAAAACATTACCTAGTAGGTTTGATGTAAGACCATCTATTTTCCTTTGTTGAACATTTTGGAGAACTCCAAGGTGTGCAAGCTTGACTCGAAGACCAATCTTGTTTCTGTAGGGGTTTTTAGGGGCTAAATCCGGTAACGCAGCGGAAGCGGCGGAAAATCCTATTTTCCGATTTCAAAAACTTTTTCTCGGATTAATTAAATAAACATATTTATTTATTATCCAATAATCAAATTATGAAATAAAATTCAAATAAATCATATTTAAGTGAATTTACCGAATTGCCCTTACTTTGGTATTTTGTCCATTTTAGTCCGAAATTGATCTAATCAATTTTGAATGATTCTAAATCATTTCTAAGATGAACTTAGCATGTTCAAAACATCAAAACACCAAAAGCAACACAAATGCCCAAAATTGGACCCATGGCCGAATGCACTCCAATGGTGCCATTTTGTGCACTTTGTCATTTCATGCATCAAAACACATCAAGATGTAATCCAATGAACATGAAACTTTATATGCATCATATACACATCCAAATACACAACATATATGAAAAGCCCCAAATTTGGAATTGGTCATGAACCCTAATTTTTCAATTTCTTCAAATTGGACAAATTAGACCAAATTGGTTAAATCCATACTTCAATCATCATTCTTCCATCCAATCAAAGTCTCAACACAATGAAACAACTCAAGATCAAATCTAGGTCATCTAAGAGTGGGTCAACAACTCTAGATTAGCAACAAGGTTTCCAAAACCATAAAAGAATGCTTATACTACACTAGCCACAAGCTTCCTCCATTATACATGCACTTCACTTTCACCAAACATTTATCCATCAAAAATACAAAGAATAAAGAATAGAAAAACTCAAGAACATCACAAGATGTTGCCCACAACAAGAGGAACAAATTACTCTCTAATGGAAGGTTGGAAATACTTACTATTTTCCAAGCTTTTCTTGATTTTCCTTTCTTTTCTCTCTACCTTCTTTGCTTTCTTTTAATGGAGTTTTGGTTTAAGATGTATTAGGTTATCAAATGAAATGATGAAATGAAAAAACAATATATCTTTGCAACAAAGAACCCTTGGCCGAAATTCCAAGCATTTATTTGGTAATTTTTCATTTCAATTTAATTTAACTAAAGTTTGATCAACTTGATTAAATATCTAAAAACACTTATTAGATATTTCAAATTGGTCAACAAAGGCAACTAAGCCATTTAAATCAAATATCTAATGAAAGATATTTATATTTTAATTAATTTAATCATTTAACAATTAAATAATTAATTAATTACAAATATATTAAATATATGTATTATATTTACATTAAATATCAAATACATATATTCATTTATGATATAAGTCAAATATCTCAATTTGACTATTAATTAATGTGTATTTAATTAATCAAGTATTAAATGTAAATACACAATAATTAGGAAATGACTATTGGGTCCTTTAGCATGTATTTTGCGTTTAACCTTTAAACGACTTATAAATAATCAATATTATTTCATAATGTTGCTCTAGTGCTCTACGAGTATGTTTCATTATTGAGACTCTCTAGATTCAGGTATATCCGTCACGAAATCCAATTTCATGTCCATAATCTATCCACCCGTAGATTATGACGATCACGGATAAACTAGCTGAATCATACAGGTCGAGGTCATTGCATACGTATAATCCCTCCGTCACAGGTATCCAGATAATCCCAGAGATATAGATGTAAACGTCAAATCTCTATAGGTATTATCTCGTCGACGTATCTATTAGCAATCTCTAAATAACACTCGGAACTTACTTCCGATTATACTGTGGCCACAGATTTAACAGACTGCTAATAATATATGGACTACCTATGCTCTGTACACAGAACTGACGGATCCTATCTTGACACACACAGGATATCCTGAGGATCGATCCACACCCAACGAACAGGCGGAGGTCTGATCTAAATAGATCGGTGACGTGACTGCCATCTAAGTGTGGAGGATGTCTCATACATCCACAGTGGTGTCTCAAGTCGAAGGACCACTATGCTACTCAACCCGAGAAGATTCTTATTGACGTTGGTGTACCATCCATTAAGAATCTTCGGTGAGCCGTTCAGTGTTTATCCACTATAAACACCTACACGTCTATACGAGTCTCCATAGACTCATGGTTCATTGGGATAAACCATCGGACCAAGTCTCGATATACGACATGTACTGGTCTCAACGGATTTGACTAACCGACCCGTGTTAGCAAATCTTGACCAGGAACTATGTTTGATAATATACATATAGCAGTGACACTTCCCAATGTCAATTACAAACTAACTTTGTAACTGTGTACTGCATTATATATTATCGGGCCTTTGTCTAATATATACATATCACTAAACCACATTTAGTTTCAATCTAATCGTAATCAGATCGAATACGTATATAAGAACAAGAGGTGCAACCATAAATAAGTAATATATATGGAATAAGGGGATGTTCGTATTCATGAATCAGACATAAATACGGTCCGGATTGGCGCTCTGAGCACCAACCCCAACAATTTCTCCCACTTGCTCTAGTGCCAATCCACGGTATCATATACACGTCTCAATGTGCATCGTATGCACATGGTCTCAAAAGCTCACCCAGTACTTAAGAGGTAGGCAACAAAAACAAGTCCGCTATGAAATATTGAGTTTGTCAAACAAACTCCATCGTTTCCCATAGTCAGCATCATTCATATTTTGTAGAATCTAATTATACATTAATATGAACTGGATGCTACATCAGTATTATGCTACAGCTACTAAGTTGTCCAAGTATTTAGGGATCAAATCCAAAAATACTATGAGGACAACCGCAACACAACACCAATTTAAAACTTCTAATTTAAAAGGTCACTATGCAACTTCATAAGTCAATACTTCAAAAGTTGCATTTGATTCCACTAAATAGTAGAATCCTTCGTGACACTCCCACTGCATCTTTTGTGACTCTTTATGACGTAGACTGTCTAACGTCATAATTAGTCTCAAAACTAATATGACCCTAATGGTTGCAGACTATATTCTCCATGAATTAGAAACTCGTTCTTAATATCTCAAAGATCACAAAGAACGTGTTTCAAGATCCATCATATGGTCTATAGGATGTCAAAATAACTCGTAACAATTACGATTAAATCAATATCTACAATCGCACATTATAAAGTATTTATTATGTCATCATCAAATGATACATAAGATTGATTAGACATTCTAATCAATATCTCTTTCGAAAAAGGAATCATCCTTTACGAAAATGAATACTTTATATAAGACACACAATAACTGTCCAACAGTTATACTAACTGTCATACAGATAGCCTTGTTATGTCCTTTATTAGATCATATCTAATGTACGATAATAGGAGTATCTCACAAGTCTCTTTGTTTTATATCTTATATAAAACTTTATATCGTATATAAAAGAGACTACTCCCACTTTTTATCACGGAGTAAAGAAGACTTAGGTAAATCTTTTACCTCATAAACATCTCATTATTACTATAATAATGACAATGTCGTTAAGATATATAACACTAGAAAGTAATATGTACGCTCCCACTAACCCTTCTAATCACATATGTATTCTCTATACTTTGACAAGATCAGACAATCTGACGATATCAAAAATAGAGAACACATTTTCTGGAAGACTTATCCGAGTCTACAATAGGCTCTATAAGCTAGCACACTAAACTGCGATCTCAGCAGAACACAAACTCTAGGGCCATTTCAGAATGAACTCTTCAAATAAGGAAATCACAACTGATCTCTTATCTGAATAAGTCATCCAAAAACGCCACTTTGCATTCTTTAGCTAAAATATACAGTTTATTATCAACATTAACCAATATATCTTTAATTGTTCAATTAGTGTGACTAGAGATAAGTTTTCTCAGAATCTACAATAGATTGCTGAGTATAACTTTTCTCACTGTCATACTATAAAGGTCAAACCTTTAATAAGCTCACATTGCTTCGTTGTGCAAACAATTAGCACATATCATGAACTAATTCATAATGAAAGCGTAATCAAGTTCAAAACTTGATCATAGTAAGCTATGAACAATCTTAGATCTAAGGTTCAATGGTGAACTTCCAGAATCGATATCAAATATCGCTTCCATTAAAAGTCATAGGATAATTTTTCTTCAAAGAAAACAACGGAACCATTAAGTATCAAATACTCGTGAATGATTCTGTTATCCTATTGGACTTGCACGGAAGATGTATAAGGGTTGTTTCATCTTATTAATTACATAGTTCCATTTATAATTTATCATTCTCACATTTGACTTCAATAAGTCAAGTCTTTTCTACAATAGTTAACATCTGATGTTACACACCAAGTAATAAAACGATTTTATTACTTAGAATCGTAGGAAAGATATTCTATTAAATAGAATACAATATTCTATTAAACAGAATAAACGATAAACTTTTACTTATACCTCCGAGGTGTAAGTAATTTCCATTATATAACTATTATATAAAAGAAAGATTGAAATCTCAAACTTTTCAAGATTCAAATTTTCTACCTATACATATCATATATGCAACTGTAGAAAATAATGGAACATTAATTAAAGAGATGAATTAGTGTTACTGGAGTATAACCCCAAGAGTATTGAAACTAATTCGGTAACTTTCAATATCAGACGAATCAAATCATATAAGATTCGATTGCTCCCACTACTCAATTCCATCAAGATGGAATCGTGGAAGAACAATATTGAATATGAATCATATTCACTAAATAACCTTAGAACTAATTGCTTTAAATTCATATGTTTGATCGTATCAAAGATCTTTGAACAGTTCAAAGACATGTTATGAATTTTGAGGATAGAATTCTCTAAAACCTTTAGATTGAATATATTTGAACAAGTCAAAAATGTTCAATCTACGTTTCATCAGAACGGATTGAAAGTACTTGATACTTTCAAGACTTTCAATATGTGTTCCTTCAGAAACACGTAACTAAGTTATGACAATTCATCAACTAAGTTACGAAAAAAAGAAAACTACCTTAAGCAATATTATTTATAAAACTACATACATCCAATGTATCAGTTAAATAAATTTGGTGGTCCAATGACAATCATTGGTTAAACGAGATCTTAATCACTTTCCTGAATACAATATTCATTAAATGGATAAGGATGTGTGGTGTGATCTAGTATCAAACCATCATTTACCATACGGAATAAGCATCCAATGCTTAAGTGATTAAACTCATAAAGCACCGTTCTAAATTATTTACTTTACCGAATAATTTTTCTTTATGTTTATCTCTACGTCAATGACACTACTAGTTATTATAAAATATGTAACAATTGTTTATAAAGAACAAGTGACTATCCAATAGTCGCAAGTTCCGATATCAAATATCAAAACAATCGTTAACCAATATTTCAAATAACTAGACGGGAGATCTGGTATCCAATACCTATAGTTGTAGTATTGTGAAAATCGATATTTTCTATACACACAAATATACGCATCTCCTTTCTTTAGCTTTACTATTTGCATTCAACTATTCACAACAATTGTAAATAACTGATTAGCAAATTGTGTCAGACACATTACCTCTAAAGGTAATTAAAGCTTAGAAATGTCATTACTAGATAAACAAATACCTAATAGGGCTTTCTAAATGCCAGTCAAGAATCTCGAGACATGAACTAATTCAAGTCAATTCTTACTGCATAAGAAACTATTGTCTCTAAAGTATTATATCCTAAAGGGGATATCTATCTAGATTATCTATCATGACTTAGAAACTAAGTCATTAACCATCTTGATTTTTGAAGAAAATCGGAACAACAGTTCCCGATGGTTTAGACTAATCTAATAATATCCTAGTCTATTAGTATCTAGAACCTATTCTAGAATAACTGCAACCAAGAGTCTAGTCAGATAACATATCATCAATATGTGTGCAGTAAATAAAAGTTTAATTCTATATAAACAATAGAATAAGGAAACAAACAAGCGGCAATTTCCATAATAACATACACTGCCTAAGTTATGGAATATTTTAAACTTAGCAGTGCCTCCCACTATTTTTACGTAATGCCGTAATCCCCAACGGAAAGACGAGAATTCAATAATTAAATCGAATTCCATAATGGGAAGAGGACCCCATGAATATATTTCGACTCACAGCAGAGGCACGGTCTCGCCTACGTATATTCACAGGTAGACAACTAATTGTCAATCACTCACTAGTGACTCCAGGTTCCGGTCCTGGCCGTTTCTCGTTGTCGCTGCGAAGGCAGGCCCACAAGGAGACGTACCAAGGTTAAACTTGTCAATGATAAACTCAAGTTACTTGCGTAACCCTGACAGCTAGGGCACGTTCAGGATTCCGCTTTCGCTTGAATTTATCTAGTATCTAATATACATTCGGCATAAATAAATTTCTATCAGCTACACCCTCACAGCAGAGGCACGGTCTCGGATGTAGTCAACGAAAAGATATTTATAAACCGTATTGACAAGACGGACCAAGAAACAAGTATTCCAAATACTAGTTACTTTAAAACCTTATTAAGCGGGGATATTCCATTAAGTGTCATACAACCTAAATCTAATCAAATTAGATTATAACAAGCATGTATAAAGTCAAGAAAACATGATTAAACATTGAATAAAACAAGCTAATCATTTATGGAGGCCTAGAATCAGACTCGCTCTGATACCATTTTGTAGGGGTTTTTAGGGGCTAAATCCGGTAACGCAGCGGAAGCGGCGGAAAATCTATTTTCCGATTTCAAAAACTTTTTCTCGGATTAATTAAATAAACATATTTATTTAATTATCCAATAATCAAATTATGAAATAAAATTCAAATAAATCATATTTAAGTGAATTTACCGAATTGCCCTTACTTTGGTATTTTGTCCATTTTAGTCCGAAATTGATCTAATCAATTTTGAATGATTCTAAATCATTTCTAAGATGAACTTAGCATGTTCAAAACATCAAAACACCAAAAGCAACACAAATCCCAAAATTGGACCCATGGCCGAATGCACTCCAATGGTGCCATTTTGTGCACTTTGTCATTTCATGCATCAAAACACATCAAGATGTAATCCAATGAACATGAAACTTTATATGCATCATATACACATCCAAATTCACAACATATATGAAAAGCCCCAAATTTGGAATTGGTCATGAACCCTAATTTTTCAATTTCTTCAAATTGGACAAATTAGACCAAATTGGTTAAATCCAATACTTCAATCATCATTCTTCCATCCAATCAAAGTCTCAACACAATGAAACAACTCAAGATCAAATCTAGGTCATCTAAGAGTGGGTCAACAACTCTAGATTAGCAACAAGGTTTCCAAAACCATAAAAGAATGCTTATAACTACACTAGTCACAAGCTTCCTCCATTATACATGCACTTCACTTTCACCAAACATTTATCCATCAAAAACACAAAGAATAAAGAATAGAAAAACTCAAGAACATCAAAGATGTTGCCCACAACAAGAGGAACAAATTACTCTCTAATGGAAGGTTGGAAAACTTACTATTTTCAAGCTTTTCTTGATTTTCCTTTCTTTTCTCTCTACCATTCTTTGCTTTCTTTTAATGGAGAGTTTTGGTTAAGATATATTAGGTATAAATGAAGATGAAATGAAAAACAATATATACTTGCAACAAAGAACCCTTGGCCGAAATTACAAGCATTTATTTGGTAATTTTTCATTTCAATTTAATTTACTAAAGTTTGATCAACTTGATTAAATATCTAAAAACACTTTATTAGATATTTAAAACTTGGTCAACAAAGGCAACTAAGCCATTTAAATCAAATATCCTAGAAAGATATTATATTTTAATTAATTAATCATTAACAATTAAATAATTAATTAATTAATTAATTCAAATATTTAAATATATGTATTATATTTACATTAAATATCAATACATATATTCATTTAGGATATAGTCAAATATCTCAATTGACTATTAATTAATGTGTATTTAAATTAATCAAGTATTAAATGTAAATACACAATAATTAATCAAATGACTATGGGTCCCTTTAGCATGTATTTTGCGTTTAACCTTTAAACGACTTTATAAATAATCAATATTATTTAGTAATGTTGCTCTAGTGCTCTACGAGTATATTTCATTATTGAGACTCTCTAGATTCAGGTATATCCGTCACGAAATCCAATTTCATGTCCATAATCTATCCACCCGTAGATTATGACGATCACGGATAAACTAGCTGAATCATACAAGTCGAGGTCATTGCATACGTATAATCTCTCCGTCACAGGTATCCAGATAATCCCAGAGATATAGATGTAAACGTCAAATCTCTATAGGTATTATCTCGTCGACGTATCTATTAGCAATCTCTAAATAACACTCGGAACTTACTTCCGATGTATACTGTGGCCACAGATTTAACAGACTGCTAATAATATATGGACTACCTATGCTCTGTACACAGAACTGACGGATCCTATCTTGACACACACAGGATATCCTGAGGATCGGTCCACACCCAACGAACAGGCGGAGGTCTGATCTAAATAGATCGGTGACGTGACTGCCATCTAAGTGTGGAGGATGTCTCATACATCCACAGTGGTGTCTCAAGTCGAAGGACCACTATGCTACTCAACCCGAGAAGATTCTTATTGACGTTGGTGTACCATCCATTAAGAATCTTCGGTGAGCCGTTCAGTGTTTATCCACTATAAACACCTACACGTCTATACGAGTCTCCATAGACTCATGGTTCATTGGGATAAACCATCGGACCAAGTCTCGATATACGACATGTACTGGTCTCAACGGATTTGACTAACCGACCCGTGTTAGCAAATCTTGACCAGGAACTATGTTTGATAATATACATATAGCAGTGACACTTCCCAATGTCAATTACAAACTAACTTTGTAACTGTGTACTGCATTATATATTATCGGGCCTTTGTCTAATATATACATATCACTAAACCACATTTAGTTTCAATCTAATCGTAATCAGATCGAATACGTATATAAGAACAAGAGGTGAGGTGCAACCATAAATAAGTAATATTATGGAATAAGGGGATGTTCGTATTCATGAATCAGACATAAATACGGTCCGGATTGGCGCTCTGAGCACCAACCCCAACAGTTTCTAATGCTTCCAAGCTTCACTTCAAGATCCAATCTTGATTTCCCTAGATGAAATATTGTAGAGACCTCACAAGCTTCTCTAACTTAGGATAATCTCTCAAGAAATTACTTATGCTTGTAATTGACTTGTAATTAAAACTTTCATAAAGCTTGCTATTTATAGAAAAAAAACTTAGGCAATTTTTAATTAATAAAAGTTTTAATCAACTTTTAAGTGGCTTAATCTAATTTGTCCAAATATGTATAATTAGGTGTGACTAATCTCCATTGTCTCATACTTTAATTTAATCCAATTAAATCAAGCTAAAGATTAGGAAATGGATTATTTAATGTTGCCACCTTGATTTAATCCAATTAAATCAAGCCAAAACCACATATTATTACATACTTACAATTACCATAATATCCTCAAATGGTAGATACAATTATAATTTTACAATTAAGCCCTTATGTAATTATTGAATTAATCCAATTAAGTCAAAGTAAATAATCAATGTTATCCAATAACACTTGATTATCGTAGTTGATAATTATAATATCGAATATTATCTTTTATCAAAATTAGTTGGCTACCCAAGTGCTCAATGAATACATTTCATATTGGGACTCTCTAAGTTCAGACACGTTCGTCATATAAGCTTAGTTAATATGTACGTAAGTGGGCCACCTCCGAATTTGTGAAGAACATGAATGACCTTTCTAAACTATTCAAGTTGAGGTCATCACATATGTTTAACAATCCATCCGTAATAGGCTATCCAAATTATGCTTAGGAAACATAGAATATACCGTCAAGTTTCCGAGGCGCCTCATGTCGACATGTCCACAATTCTTCATAACTGATGCGATTCACAGTAGGTGATCGACTTTTGCCAAAGATTTAAGAATCATGACTTTACTCACATGGATACCTAAACCCCTTATGGTATACATATGGGCCAACATATCCTATCTTGCTTCGCACTTGATTACCAAGTGTATCGGTCCACACCCAACGAACATCTAGAGGCGAGACCATGAAAGGTTTCTGACATACATGGCATTAAAATGTGGAGGATCTCACACAAAATTAATTTTATGCTATAGTCAAAATATTACATATGCTACTCGACTCGAGGAGATTTCTATTGACAGTTGTGTGTACATCAAACTATTAGGAATCGCCTGTGAGTCATTAAATATTCACTTCAATGAATACCCACATGTTTATACGAGTTTCCAAAACTCATGGTACATCCGGTTAAACCATTGGAACTCCAATTCCAATATATGACATGTGCTAGTCTTCTAGGTTATGGTATTCGACCGTATTCCAAAACCAACGACTAGGAATATTTACTTTAAGAATAGTATACACCCAGTGTCAAAATTATTCTAAGGTCGATATCATTCTCAGCGTATCTATACATCAATCGAATACACATAATGACAATACCATTAATGAAGTATGAAATAAAAATATAGTTATTTTATTAATAAATAATAAAATATATAATTCGGATTAACACTCCAATAACCAACTCCATCACTATTTTCTTTATGTTAACAACATACAAAGTTATCGTTATGACCTATCTAACGTCGAAAATATACCCACAGGTAATACTACATCAGAAGATCAACTCATAAAATAACTTTACCAGTCACAACTGGGTTTCCCAATCAAATATAGAAGAAGCATGACTATACCTATATGCAAGTTGGTAAAACACAATATCTGGATTATAAATCGAAAGATAATAAAGATCAATGAATCACCAATTATATTAAATGTTATAAAACATTCAGAAATAAAAAACATGAACATAAGAAATAAATTACAAGAGTTCATCCTTAGCTTTTCCTTGGAGATTAGTTCTCCATATAGAAGAGAGATACAACCAGGATCAGAGGAACATCATGTCTAGCTTGAATCTTCTTCATTCTTTTCTCTCACATATGTGTTCTAACTCTTTGTTGTGTGTTTTCTCTATGTTTTTCTCCTCTTTCTAGGGTTTGGACGAGCTTAGGTTTATATAGGGAAGTTCTGGAGTCCATATATGCATAAAACACGTCAGACTTAAGTTTCTAGAACATTGTCGGGGCATCGTAGTGCCACGAAGTAGGGTTGTGGCACCCAAATCTCGGGAAAGTTGTACGGTGTGATATGCAGAGGGGCGCCGCGGTGCTAGGAAGTGGGCGCCACAACGCCTGTTGGTTTTCCTGGTGCTGAATGATGTTGTTTCTCTACTCTTCATGCGTGCTTCCGATGCGTCTGTAAGGTCCTGAAACATGTACAATTGCTCCAATATTCATGTTCCATTACTTCATACTAACAAGACACAAAATAAACTCTAATTAAGATTAAACACATGATAATCAAACCAAATTAGTGATGTTCAAAGTACATTTTCATGCACTTATCATAGACCGTCTAACATCATAATTAGACTAAAAAATAATTTGACCCAAATAGTTGCAGAGTATATGCTCTTTGAATAAGAAACTCGTTCTTAATATCTCAAAGATTACAAAGAACATATTTCAAGATTTATCTTATGGTTTATAGGGTATCAAAATAATTCGTAACAATTACGATTAAATCGATATCAGGTATCAAAATAACTCGTAACAAATACTATTATATCAATATCTTTCATCGCACATAATAAAGTATTCATTAAATCATAATCCCATGATACATAAGATTGATTAGACATTCTAATCAATTTCACTTTCGAAAAAGGAATCATCCTTTATGAAAGATTAATACAGTAAACAAGACATATACTAATGTATGACTAATAGGAGTATCTCACAAGTCTCATAGTTTTATATCATATATGAAACTTTAAATCGAATATAACAGAGACTACTCTCACTGCTTTCACGGAGTATATAAGACTTGGGTAAACCTTTTACCTTACAAACATCTCATTGTTACCATAATAATGATAATTTCGTTAGGATATATACAACACTAGAAAGAAATTTGTACGCTCCCACTAACCATTCTATCACATTTGTATTCTTTATACATTGACAAAATCAGATGATCTGACTGATATCAAAATTAGAGAACACGAATTTTCAGAAGGCTTACTATAGCATCAAAATTAGTGGCACGTTTGTTGTAGCGTTCGAACGAGGTCATTCTAGAGAGCAAACATTTGAGGCATGTTCGAGGAAGCCTTCAAACGGGGACATTCCAAAGAGCATCTGTTCGTAGTGCGTTCAAACGAACCTTTCCAGTGGGCACGCGTTCATGGTACGTTCGAGTAAATGTTCAAATGCGACTGCATATCTGAACATATTTACAACCTTTTTGCATTCGAAAAATCCTAGATCTTACCCTACCTATAAATAGAACCTTATAACACATTTCTTCTTGGTTGAAACACAAATCCTTTGAGCCAAAATTATTCAAAGCTTTCAACATTCTTTATTTCTCACCTTGAAGACTTCCATACTTCTTGTCTTCTTTGTTTATGGTGGGACTCAATCTTTGATAAACCTTCAACACAACAAAATCCAAATTCCTAATCTTTCAGAGTTCTCAAGGAGGAAGATTGGCAGTCGGAGTTCCGGCGTTCAGAGTTGCAGAGACAATCAGCTCAGAAACTTCAGAGGTTCGGAAGAAAATAGTAGGGTACAGGTTTGAGGAGTTCATTGAGTTCTTACAGTCTAGAGGTACTATAGTCGGTGAAGTTTCCATCATAGGTCTTGACCATCACTGTAAGGTTTTCTCTATATGGTGGATTGGGATGGTAGCCGAGATACTCGGAGTGATTTTTTACTGCACGAGTTTTTCAATTCGTCACAAAAATATTTGTGTTGATTTTGTGTGATTGATTTATTTTCTATAATGTTTTAATATTTTACATTGATTTATTATTGTAGATTAATATTGTAGTTGCTTGTTGAGAATCTATAGTAATAGTAATTAAAAAGTTTCTTAATTATTATGTTTAATTCGGCATAGTGTCAGAACCTAGGATGAAACATGAACTTTCATATAGAAAATGAAAGGATGTAATCCTTAAGTGAAGAGATTAAACTTTTGGGTTTAAAGGGAATGGTATATCCTTTGAATATAAAGAACATAATTCTTATGAATTATCTTAATCGACATAAGGGTACCTTTTCAATGGTAACCCTCCATGTCTATAAATAAGGCATTGGATTCCAATTTTATACTCATTGAATTTTTCATATACATTCTCTTAGAGTCTTGCATAGTAGGTCTTGAGTTTTTCTTAGTCAAGAGAGTTCCCATCATTTTGTCTTTGTTGAAGTTCTTTTGATAGGAGTTCCCTTTCTACTAGAAGCATTTAAGGAATCCTGGGAAAATGATAGCCATAAAGCATCCGTAGAGCACCGAGGCGGGGATAATAAGTTCTTAAGGATAGAGACAACTCGACTTGAATTCAGTTTCATCATCATATTCATCATTTTCCAGGTTTTTCTTGATACTCATGTTCTATGTTATGTTTATAAAAAGAATTTTGATTGAGTGATGCATGTTATTTTTGTTTGATGACACCTTTAGACCAACACTTATTCCTTTGTGTATCCTTGTGTGTTGATGGTTACTTGTTTTTTTAATCAATGTTGGTGAGGGACAAGGCTTTTATGTCACTATTGATTGAGTTTCGTAGTTCTTAAAAAACTTAAGAGGGAACGGAGAATGATAAAATGCAAGAGAGTGTAAATATAATAGAAATAAAAGTCAAGTGCATGGAATACGAGTGGAGTCATTGTGCATGTAAACACATGATGATATTGTGAAGTTTTCTTTTACAAACATTTAAAAATGACTTATTTCATTTAGAGTTTTTGATGAGCATCATATTGCATAAAATTTTATAGAATGATTAAAGTAATTTTTGATGAATATGGTTTATTAGGTAAAATTTTAACAATTGGTTTTGACAATGTATCTGCAAATACTGCATCAATTAGAAATTTAAGAGAAAATTACGAACCAAATTTGGCGGTCAAAATTTTCATGTTTGTTGCACATGCCATGTCCTTAATTTAGGTGTTCAAGATAGTCTGACTTTTTTTTATAACATCATAATGCGCTTAATTGTATTTGGTCATATTCTAATGTCATTAGAGAATGTGCCAAGTTTTTTAAATTAAATGGTGTTAAATAGGTAAAATTTCACAAGATGTTCCAACTCGTTGTAATTCTTTTAACTTTTGATTTTCAATACAAAGATGTATTATGTAATTTTTTTCCCAACATGTTCAGCATATAACACTTTTGCTTAATCAATGGGATATTTGTGAAAAAACTTAGAATTTTTAAAATTTTTTAATGATACTACAAATATTTTTAATGGAGTTTGTTATCTTACAATAAATTTATTTATTGTTGAATGTTTGAATATTGTTAGTACTTTATATGGGCATGCTGAAAGTTCAAATATATTATGATATTATTTTAATTAAAGCTATTACTATTATGAATAGAAAATGGTTGACTTATTTTAAATATATTATGAGGTCTTGAGTTTTTCATAGTTAAGAGAGTTCCCACTATTTTGTCCTTGATCAATTTCTTGTGAAAGGAGTTCCCCTTCTATAAGAAACATTCAAGGAATCATGGGAGAACGTTAGCCACAAAGTATTCGTAAAGCACCGAGACAGGGATATAAGTTCTTAAGGATAGAGACAACTCGACTTGAATTCAGTTTCATCATCATATTCATCATTTTCAAGGTTTTTCTTGATACTCATGTTCTATTTTATGCTTATAATAAGAATTTTGATTGAATGATGCATGTTAATTTTGTTTGATGACACCTTTAGACCAACACTTATTCCTTTGTGTATCCTTGTGTGTTGATGTTACTTGTTTTTTTAATCAATGTTGGTGAGGGACAAGGATTTTATGTCACTATTGATTGAGTTTCGTAGTTCTTAAAAAACTTAAAAGGGAACGAAGAATGATAAAATGCAAGAGAGTGTGATATAATGTTGGAAAATGCTTATGAGTAAGCATTTTTATGCACAATTTTAAGCATGATCCATTTCGTGTTAGTGGTTGTTATTGAATGATTCGGATACTCCTCCGTGAGTAGTTCGAAATGGTATATTCATATGCTTAAAATGGTGCTTGGGTGAATGAGAAATTGTTGCGCAAAGTTCACCCAATGATGTTGGAAAATAAGGAGAATTGAGCTTGTCCCATATGAGAAAGCTATAGAGGGAAAGTTAAGCTTATATATGATTGCTCATATGTAGATGGGTAAGAGTTATGAGGATAGAGGCTATCTCTACGTGCGCGGCGGGGGGGGGGGGGGGGGGTGCAAATCAAATCCGAATCAAGCTTGGCTTGTGTGCACCCGCGTGTCTTGCGTACACGAATGCCGGACCAAATTGTGCGGGCCTGGCCCAGCCAATTTTTTGATGTCCCTTTATTTTTTCCAAACCTTTTGAATTTCCATAACAACTAATTTAATTAGTTTAATGGTTACAACAAGTGAAAAGCCTCCCATTGATGAGATATAATTGGCATGTTAATTTCTTTTAATAGAAGAGTGTTTTCGTTTTTGTGTTACACACAAAACACACAAGAAAAAAAACTCGAATTTCAAAAAATCTTTTGGGAGAGTTCGAAACACTTTGTGGTTCGTTGGAAACAAGATTGGTGGTGCCCATACTTGTTTGTTTCCGTTGCATCCTGGGAAACAAGCGTCTCATATTGCACATTCGGTAGGGGGCGAATTTGTTTTAAGGAGATTGTTGCCCGCTTCAACAAGCCTCGGAATTCTTCGTTGCTTAAATGTTCTTGTCGCTGATTCGTGCTATACCACTGTGACTGATTCTCAATTCACTGCATGCGATTGTCTTCTGTTTTCATTTTGTATTGTTGTTAATTGTATCACTGTTGTTTATTGTATATTTTGTGTTTGGTTTACTTTTGTTCAAAGTCGGTTGTAAGAACACAATAAACAAATAAGTTGTAATAGTCTTAAAACAAATCGACTCTGTGGATATGGAAAACAGTCCAAACACAGTAGATCCGAATGTGGCAGCCTCTTCGACTAGCCAGATTGTTGTGGCAGCCCCCGTGGCTGACCAAAGTGCAGTGGCAGCCTCTTCGGCTAGCCAACTTACTTCAACCTCTTGGCTTAATATGGCAGCCATTGTGGCTGGCCAATGTGTTGCTGCCTCTGTGGCTAGACAACCTGTTGGACATATGAGTCACGTCAATCCTGCTGCGGAAAATCCGGAAAAATTCAATGGTCAGAATTTCAAACGGTGGCAACAAAAAATATTTTTCTACTTGACCACGTTGAACCTTGCTAGGTTCCTAAAGGAAAATGTTCATGTACCCAAAGAGGGTGAGAATGATATTCAAGTGATAAGTGTCATCGATGCTTGGAAACATTTTGAATTCCTATGTAGGAATTATGTGCTGAATGGGTTGAGTGATTCCTTGTACAGTGTGTACGCCGGAATGAAAACAACAAAAGGGCTTTGGGAATCTTTAGACCGAAAATATAAAACTGAGGATGCCGGTACTAAGAAATTTGTCGTAGGTCGTTTCCTAGATTTTAAGACGGTTGATTCCAAAACTGTGTTAAGTCAAGTATAAGAATTGTAAATTGTTCTAGCAGAAATTCATGCTGAGATGATGGTTTTAAGTGAAACCTTCCAAATAGCCTCGATAATTGAAAAACTACCATCTGGTTGGAAATATTTAAGAATTATCTAAAGCATAAGCGAAAAGAATGAGCATTGAAGACTTGGTTCTTAAGCTTAGAATTGAGGAAGATTACAGAGTATCTGACAAGAGAGGAATAACTCATGAGGCCAAAGCAAATGTTGTTGAACATGGCCATAAAAGTAAGAACCCTAAGAACAAAGGGTCAAAGATAGGCCCTAAAGGAGGAGTTTCCAAGAAATCCAAATTTCAAGGAAGATGCTTCAACTGTGACAAAATTGGTCATAAGTTTTCTGAGTGCAGACTGCCGAAGAAGAAAAAGAATCAAGAGGCTAATGTGATGGAAAACGTGACTCAAGATGTTTCAGACATTAACCTTTCAGCTGTGGTTTCTGAGGTGAATCTGGTGGGTTCTAATCCAAGAGAGTAGTGGATTGACACTGGTGCCACTCGACATGTGTGCTCGGACAATAGCATGTTCTCTTCATTTGAACATGTGGTTAATGGGGGAAAAATATACATGGGAAATTCAACAACATCTGAGATTGAAGGTCAAGGAAAGATGATTCTGAAGATGACCTCTGGGAAAGAGTTGACTTTGAACAATATTCTGTATGTACCAGAAATACGGAAGAATCTTGTGTCTGGATCGCTTCTGAACAAGCATGGATTCCGGATGGTGTTCGAGTATGATAAAGTAGTTTTGACTAAAAATGGGATGTATGTGGGAAAAAGGTATGTAACTGATGGGCTCTTTAAGCTCAATGTAATGGTTGTTAAACCCAAAAATATCAATAAAACTAGTTCTTCTGCTTATATTGTTGAGTACTCTAATCTATGGCATGGTAGATTAGGACATGTTAATTTTAATTCATTGCGGAAATTAATTAATATGAATCACATTCCCAATTTTAAAATTGATAACAAACATAAGTGTGATACTTGTGTTGAGGCAAAACTAACTAGATCATCTTTTCATAGTATTAAAAGAAACTCTGAACCACTTAATCTTATTCATACCGATGTATGTGATTTTAACTCAATACAATCGAGAGGCGGTAATAAATATTTTATTACCTTTATTGATGATTGCACAAGATTTTGCTATGTGTATTTGATGAAAAACAAGGATGAAGCTATAGAGAAATTTGTTCTCTATAAGAATGAAGTTGAGAACCAACTGAATAAAAGAATTAAGGAATTAAGAAGTGATCGTGGTGGTGAGTATGTTTTCCCATGGTGTTCGAGTCTGATAAAGTAGTTTTGACTAAAAATGGGATGTATGTGGGAAAAAGGGAACGGAGAATGATAAAATGCAAGAGAGTGTAAATATAATAGAAATAAAAGTCAAGTGCATGGAATACGAGTGGAGTCATTGTGCATGTAAACACATTATGATATTGTGAAGTTTTCTTTTACAAACATGTAAAAAATGACTGTGGTTAATGGGGAAAAAATATACATGGGAAATTCAACAACATCTGAGATTGAAGGTCAAGGAAAGATGATTCTGAAGATGACCTCTGGGAAAGAGTTGACTTTGAACAAAATTCTGTATGTACCAGAAATACGGAAGAATCTTGTGTCTGGATCGCTTCTGAAAAAGCATGGATTCCGGATGGTGTTCGAGTATGATAAAGTAGTTTTGACTAAAAATGGGATGTATGTGGGAAAAAGGTATGTAACTGATGGGCTCTTTAAGCTCAATGTAATGGTTGTTAAACCCAAAAATATCAATAAAACTAGTTCTTCTGCTTATATTGTTGAGTACTCTAATCTATGGCATGGTAGATTAGGACATGTTAATTTTAATTCATTGCGGAAATTAATTAATATGAATCACATTCCCAATTTTAAAATTGATAACAAACATAAGTGTGATACTTGTGTTGAGGCAAAACTAACTAGATCATCTTTTCATAGTATTGAAAGAAACTCTGAACCACTTAATCTTATTCATACTGATGTATGTGATTTTAACTCAATACAATCGAGAGGCGGTAATAAATATTTTATTACTTTTATTGATGATTGCACAAGATTTTGCTATGTGTATTTGATGAAAAATAATGACGAAGCTATAGAGAAATTTGTTCTCTATAAGAATGAAGTTGAGAACCAACTGAATAAAAGAATTAAGGAGTTAAGAAGTGATCGTGATGGTGAGTATGTTTTCCCATGGTGTTCGAGTCTGATAAAGTAGTTTTGACTAAAAATGGGATGTATGTGGGAAAAAGGGAACGGAGAATGATAAAATGCAAGAGAGTGTAAATATAATAGAAATAAAAGTCAATTGCATGGAATACGAGTGGAGTCATTGTGCATGTAAACACATGATGATATTGTGAAGTTTTCTTTTACAAACATGTAAAAAATGACTTATTTCATTTAGAGTTTTTGATGAGCATTATTGCATAAAATTTTATAGAATGATTAAAGTAATTTTTGATGAATATGGTTTATTAGGTAAAATTTTAACAATTGATTTTGACAATGTATCTGCAAATACTGCATCAATTAGAAATTTAAGAGAAAATTGTGAACCAAATTTGGCAGTCAAAATTTTCATGTTTGTTGCACATGTCATATCCTTAATTTAGGTGTTCAAGATAGTCTGACTTTTTTTATAACATCATAATGCGCTTAATTGTATATGTTCATATTCTAATGTCATTAGAGAATGTGCCAAGTTTTGTAAATTAAATGGTGTTAAATAGGTAAAATTTTCACGAGATGTTCCAACTCGTTGTAATTCAACTTATTTTCTTTTAACTTTTGATTTTCAATACAAAGATGTATTATGTAATTTTTTTTCCCAACATGTTCAGCATACAACACTTTTGCCTAATCAATGGGATATTTGTGAAAAAACTTAGAACTTTTAAAACTTTTTAATGATACTACAAATATTTTTAATGGAGTTTATTATCTTACAATAAATTTATTTATTGTTGAATGTTTGAATATTGTTAGTACTCTATATGGGCATGCTGAAAGTTCAAATATATTATGATATTATTTTAATTAAAGCTATTACTATTAGGAAGAGAAAATAGTTGACTTATTTTAAATATATTAGGAGGTCTTGAGTTTTTCATAGTTAAGAGAGTTCCCACCATTTTGTCCTTGATCAAGTTCTTGTGAAAGGAGTTCCCCTTCTATAAGAAACATCCAAGGAATCATGGGAGAACGTTAGCCATAAAGTATTTGTAAAGTACCGAGGCGGGGATAATAAATTCTTAAGGATAGAGACAACTCGAATTGAATTCAGTTTCATCATCATATTCATCATTTTCCAAGTTTTTCTTGATACATTCTATTTTATGTTTATAATAAGAATTTTGATTGAGTGATGCACGTTAATTTTGTTTGATGACACCTTTAGACCAAGACTTATCCCTTTGTGTATCCTTGTGTGTTGAAGGTTACTTGTTTTTTTTTTTTTTTTTTTTTTATCATTGTTGGTGAGGGACAAGGCTTTTATGTCACTATTGATTGAGTTTCGTAGTTCTTAAAAAACTTAAAGAGGGAACGGAGAATGATAAAATGCAAGAGAGTGTGAATATAATAGAAATAAAAGTCAAGTGCATGGAACACGAGTGGAGTCATTGTGCATGTAAACACATGATGATACTGTGAGGTTTTCTTTTACAAACATCTTTATCAGATTTACTTTTTATAGTGTTTTCTTGTAGCTTTTCACATGTCCAATGAAATGCATTTCATTTTTCAGACATCGGACTTTATGTACTCCAAAAAAGTCCAACAATAGTTTGAAAGAATGGACATTGCTTATCAGGACTTGGATGATAAATTAGATCAGCAGCCGACAAGCGCAACTTGGAGCTCACAAAATGGTCACCCGTTCACTTTATATAAAGTTAAGTCTTTTTCTTGACTATTAATTATTTAATTGATTTCTAATAACTAAATTAATTATCATGCTGCACATATTTTCATCACCTCATTCCGTACCAAAAATTGGTTTCTGAAGCACCGAGAGATTTAGATTTACAACCTGAAAATAATGCAAAGATGGTAAAATCCATCTTTCGTAATTATTATTATTCTTTAAGCCAATGGGTGTAGCATATGGAATTGAACTTGCAGTAGTTGTTGTGGCATTTGAATTTAAAAACCATTAGTCTGTGGAATCGATTAGATCGACGGGTTTAAAGTCGGGTCAAATAAATGGGTTATTTAGATCGGACCTTGAATCAAATCTAATTTAATTGGTCAGATCAACTGATCTGATCTGTGTTTTAATACCTTGGCCAAAGTAACATTAAAAATCGATTTAATTACATTGCCTTTACTATGGTCATTGCTAACATATCTCTAGGTATCAAATACCAAGGGGACGTCAACAAAATTAAAAAATAAATAAAAATAGAATAGCTGGTTGCAATAACCGGTTGCAACCAGTTATTCAAAAAAAAAAAAAATTATTTTAATTATATAAATTATAAAATTTGTTAAAAATAAAATAATATAAAAAATTTATTGCATGTTTTTGCTAAAAATTTCAAGTCTAATGGTTGTATGTTGCATGTTCATTGTTAAAGTTTTCATACTAGAAATATTACATATTTATTGGTGACAATTGCAAGTCTCATGATAGAAGTTGCATATTTAATGGTCATAATTACATGTGTGATTTTTGAGACAGATGTATTTGCATGTTATTGCTAAAATTTTCAAGTCCAATGGTTTCATATTGCATGTTCATTATTAACGGTTTTATATTAGAAATATTACATATTTATTGGTGAATGTTGCAAGTATAATGATAGAATTGCATATTCAATGGTCATAGTTACATTTACGATTTTCGAAGCAAATGCAATTGTATGTTATTGCTAAAATTTCAAGTCTAATGGTTTCATGTTGCATGTTTATTGTTAAATGTTTCATATTAGAATATTACATATTTATTGGTGAATGTTGAAAGTCTAAAAATGGTCATAGTTACATGTGCGGTTTTCGAGACATATGTAATTGCATGTTATTGCTAAAATTTCAAATCCAATGGTTTCATGTTGCATGTTTATTGCTAAAAGTTTCATATTATAAATATTACATATTAATTAGCGAAAGTTATAAGTTTGATGGTAGAAGTTGCATATTCAATGGTCATAGTTACATGTATGATTTTCGAGGCAGATGCAATTATATGTTATTGCAAAAATTTCAAGCCCAATGATTTCATGTTGCATGTTCATTGTTAAAGGTTTCATATTAGAAACATTACATATTTATTGGTGAAAGTTGCAAGTCTAATGATAGAAGTTGCATATTCAATGATCATAATTGCATGCACGATTTTAGATGCAGATGTAATTGCATGTTATTGCTAAAATTTCAAGTCCAATGATTTCATGTTGCATGTTTATTGTTAAAAGTTTCATATTAGAATATTACATATTTATTGGTGAAAGCTGCAAGTCTAATGGTAGAAGTTGCATATTCAATGATCATAATTACATATGCAATTTTTGAGGCAGATGCAGTTGCATATTATTGGTAAAATTTCAAGTCCAATGGTTTCATGTTGCATGTTCATTTTTAAAGATTTCATATTAGAAAATTACATATTTATTGGTGAAAGTTGCAAGTCTAATGGTAGAAATTGCATATTCAATGATCATAGTTACATGTGCGATTTTCGTGGCAGATACAATTGCATGTTATTGCTAACCCTAGGTGTCCCTAGTGGACGAGTTATAGTCTCGTGAGGGCTTACAGCAACGATACCACAAACGTTTGATAAAAGTAAAAAAATAGTAAAACTAATGCATAAAAAAGCAAAAAAAAAAAACAAGAGAAAAAAGAATAAATAAGTTAGTGACTAAACAGATGAAACTTCTACTCCAAGTTAGTAGTTGTTTTCTTTCTTTCTAAAATACCGATAAAGTAAATTCTCCAATTATTTTTACCATTCTTCATATACACAACCAACAAATTATTAATCAACTCATTTTGCCCACAATAGTCACAAGTACAGTTGAAAAGAGAGTAATATTTTTGTCTTAAAGTTTTATCAGAATTCACACCTTTTTTTAGCAATGAAATCATTTTTCTGATATTTTTTAATTTTTTTCTTTGATTTTGATTTTTTTTATTTATATACAATATCTGTCATCTATGTAGCGAGCTTTAGGTCAGTGGCTCCCAAACCAACCAGTGGGTTTTAGGGCACCAGGTGTTAAGACACCCCTACGGATTTAATTACTCAGACTTCATATATATATCTTTTGCAACATCTTCGATCCATGTAGCGAGCTTTGGGCCAGTGACTCCCAAACCAGTTGGTTTTAGGGCACCAGGTGTTAAAACACTCTTACGGACTTAATAACTCGAATCTCAAATGTTTGTTCACACTTTTTTTCTTTTTTTTTTTACTCCATTGTCGTTTATAGATGATTCTCCAATTAAACTAGAGCACTGAATATTACAAACTTTTCAATTACAGCTCATGTCCGTATGTTACCATCCATGTTGATAATACCTGCCAATTGAGCATATGAAGACCATTTTAGTCAGTTTTATGAAGAATTCACAAATTAAATAATTCAAAAGGAAATAAACAAAAATTAACTTGTTCTGAAAATGGGTTTGAAACACGTGGGAACTCCTTACACAACTATCTCTCACCAATTTCACATTTTTAGTCAAAATAAAACGCAAAAACACAAAATATTTTTTTAGTTTTTGAAAAATTTTCAATTTTTTTTTGTATTTTTCGAAGAATTTTGGAATAAAAATAAAAACATCATACAAAATAAAAACAAAATACTAGTCAACTAATCTCCTCCCCCAAACCTTAATGAGACATTGTCCTCAATGTCTTAAACAGTAGAAGATGAGTTTAGAAGATAATACCTGGTTAGCTGAAATTCACCGAAAAAATTACCGATTAAAATCTATGTCTAATTTATGCTTCTTACCACGATCGCTATCTGACCAGTTTAACTTGGAAAAAATGGGGTTGATTTTTAGTTCAAAGGCTAGGATTTGGTCAATCAATTGTTCGACCTTTGTTGTAGTCAGGAAAACATCATGTACTGATTTTGTGACAAATTCATGTCTTTTGGCTTCCGCAAGAAATACAAACAGAAAATCGAAAAAATGTTCAATGTTGAGTAATCCAATGGGCTTATGATGAATATTCAAGTGTGCCATGATGCCACTGTGAATATTTCTTCAAATGTTCAGAGCACACCTGGTAAAGCAATAAATGCATCAGCAGTATTGACAATTTCAATGAGTTGTTCAGACATCCTCGAGACAATGCGTTCATCTCCATTTGTTTTTCCGATTATATGTTCGTCCGCCAAAGTTTTTGGATGATTACCAAAACATGACTGATGTAACATCTCGCCTAGGCCAGGATGCTACCGGCAGGAGATAGGCTAATCCTGACTGCATAAGCCTCTGACTCTGCCGAAATTTCTGCATGACCTCTGTTAAAATCGAACAACCTGGATCAAAGTTCAGCACCTCGTTACAACCTATAGGGCCCAAGACAAAATAAAACTGATATAAACAACTCAAAATATAAGTAATAACCTCAGAACATAAGATCACCGGGCTCCATGCCCGAAAATATGAATAAACAAAAACTTTTACAAAACTTAAACTTGTACAGCTTAACTTCATATACAAATACACATAAACAACTTGACTCTTGAACATGTCAATCATCTGATCATCCTCTGATGGTTCTGATTCTTGATGAAGATCGTAAGTGGATGGTGGATAAGATAGAAAATATGATGGTTCTTCGTTCCTTGAATGATTCCAATAATTCTGCCACTCTGAAAGGTATATACATTGATCGCTCGGGTGGTTACCATCACATATCACACATCTCCCCATTTCGTTCTGTTGAGCAAATGTAGTGTTGTTTGGTTCTGGCATCCAGTGATAGTTGTTGGACTAAACAACAGGCCTCAGAAAACCGAACTGTTGCTCCCAGATTTGGGGTGTATCTTCTTCTATTAAAGCTCGTGATCTCTCAATCTCCCAATAATGTTCCATTTTTCAACCATCTGAAAATAAAAGAAAGAAATAAAAATTACAAATATAAATAAAAAAATTAGATACAAGTAAATTAGATAGCTTCAAAATTAATAACTCAAGAAAAATAAGTCTCCGGCAACGGCGCTAAAAACTTGACCAGCGTAATCACACACGTATAACGCAAGTGTACGTATCGTTCAAGTAGGATAAAAATATCGATCCCACGAGGACTTAATTCCTATTGTTGTTATTAATTATTGATACTATTTATTTACATGTATCTAATTATAGGGAGAAGAGAATGATTATTTTGATTGGTTGAATGTGGATTTGATAAATAAAATACTTAAAGACACAAAAGAAAATACTAAGGAAAATAACAGAAGACTCAAAAATCTAGGGTTGTAATTCCACACAATATTATCCGAAAGATGAATTGATTCTTTTATATATGTGTAATAAATCAGTTTACTAACATGGAACACGATGATATGTAAAAGCCTCTTCTGATGGTCAGACGCAAATATCCAGTATAACCCAATTGAACCATATGTCTATGTCAACCAAATTACCTGGAATCATTAAGTTTAAGTTCCAATTATGGCTACCCACGCCCGACAGGTATATTCCTATCCTGTAAGGAAATCTATTAAATAGTTATCTATCCTCAAGGAAGATCGTGAGCTATTGAATCTAAGGCTGACACATAACATCCATTTTCCAAGTTCATTTTAAGTTTACCAAATCAATCTTATTAATGACCAATTAACAAGAAGTATTAAGCTTATGTAACATCCCCGATCTGGAGATGTTACCGGCAGAGGATAGTGGAACTAACCCCTTAAGTCTCTGACTTCTCGACCATAACTATTACTACTAATTTGTCTAAATGTAAGATCACATGCAAGGACCAATGTTGTCTCATTCTCATAAAATACTTTTATTACTTAAAACTGTGTATTCAATTATACTTCATTTTACAATACTTTAATAGACACATATAATAACTTATATGACACTAATACATGCATGAAACGGTACTTTGACTATACTATATGCTTGTGCTCTCTGACTCAAAACTAATGGACTCCATACCATAATGACTGCATCAATATCCATCCTTTTGTGCTCGTCCTCCGAGATTCCTGCAAAACATAAAGCTGGAGGGTGGTTAGATCTTTATATGATCTAAGTGAGTGGACTAAAACTAAAATTGTATGAAAACTTGATTTCAAAACCGTAGTTTTCAATAAAAACATCCTTATATGAAAACTTGTTCTGAAAGCTTTATCTTTCTGGAAATTACTTTTGAAATTTTGGTTTCTGAAAATTGTTTCCAAAATCTGGTTTCTAAAAACTATATGCTAAAAATCTGGATTCTAAAATCTGTGTACTGAATGTCTGAAAACTGTATTCTGTGAATCTGAAAACTGAAATTTTTTTTCTGAAATCTGTATCTCTGTATGAAAATTTGGACGTATGAGGGTGTTACGTATCGCCGTCTGCCCATACCCCTAACTAGAGCCAGTAATGCAAATCCATGACTTTGGGGCGTTACGTATCGCCGTCCCCCAAAGCATGCCACTACTGTCTCAGAAACTGGTGGTCTTGGGGCGTTACGTATCGCCGTCCCCCAAGCCAAAAACTGGAATTGGGGGTGCGGATCTATGCTACCACCCAAGCTCAAACTAGGGTCTAGGGGGTTACGTATCGCCGTCCCCCTAACCCGTCTGGAGGATCTGAGAGCGTCCCATCAGTCCTCAACATGTGCATATGCTCTCTGTATCCGTCAATTCCAACTGTATCTCTGTAATAGTTACATACTGGGGTGATTTTTACCTCATGCTTCGAAAACATAAAAATCATGTTTTAAAACTTAAAACCGTAAATACTGTATCTTGAAAATCATTTTCTTTCTCAAAACATAACTATAAATAACAATAACTAAAAGAGTAGTTTCTAACGCCCTAAAGCTTAAAATGTAAGTCTGATAAAAATATAAAATGGAAATCAAGTAAAAAGGGAAAGTGTGCACTCACAGATCTGGAATTCGACTGGTACTGGAGCCTTGATCGAAGGAACTGTGATTCCTGTGAATAACCTAAGGTCGGAACTTGGTTAGTATCATCGTAGTCAAATATCTTCGATACTTTTAAATATTCATCCCAATGTTACATAACCAAGACTTATAATATTCATATTTTAGTATAGGATATGTGTATAGACTAATACGAGACCCTAAGGGTGGTCTCTAACACGTTAGAATGGAAGTGGTTGGCTTAAATTAGTTTTCGAAAAATTATGTACTGTGTCGCGACGCGCGACATCGAAAATCCAGATTTGGTTTTTCTCTGGCGCCGCGACGCGCAGACTCTCTACGTCGTGACGCGCAGTCGATTTCCAGGTTTCCGATTTCCTCTCTAAATTCATCCAAAACTCAAATTATCCAACTCTACTCCATCTTAACACTTTTAATCCAAAAACCAACATATAAAACATCATCTAACACTCACTTTTTCATCAACTACACCACCAACTTATCATCAAATCAATTTTAATCCACTACACACATTCTACCAATTATACCAAAACTAACAATTTGAAATTCTTTAACTTTCCATGTTTTTATTTGTCAACAAGCATGCTAATCATCATCAAAATCAAGTCATCATCATAAAATGGGTATTAATTTATCAAAATCTTAAAATTTTAAAAATGGGTCATGGATTCTCACCTCTTTTCTCTTGTTTTTCTTCACCTTTCATTAAGATTCATGAATGGGAAATACTCCTTTGCTTCTCCTTCTCCTCCTCCTTTCTTCTTCTTCCTTCCTTCTTC
Organism: Zanthoxylum bungeanum; assembly: GCA_019454045.1. Lineage (NCBI taxonomy): Eukaryota > Viridiplantae > Streptophyta > Magnoliopsida > Sapindales > Rutaceae > Zanthoxylum > Zanthoxylum bungeanum. The sequence continues at coordinate 28,763 of SKCR01023632.1, forward strand.
TTTCTTCTTCACTGTCTTCTCCGTTTTCTTTTTCTATTTTTCTTCTCATTTTTTCTTTGTATTCATGAATAGTGGTCCCTTAGATAGTAGGACTCAATTGATACAAAAAGGATATATAAATGTCTAGAGAAATGGAGAAATTGGTGTCTTTATCATTTGAGTCCGAAGTTACTATTCACACAGATTTTGAATGGCGTTTTTGACTTGGTTCTGGCCCAAATTTGGAAAAATGCTTAACGTGAAAGTTGTATGTCTCGGTCTAAGATTTCCGACGATATAAAATTCATAAAAATCGGAGATCGTATGAAAAAGTTATGCCCAAAATACTATGGGCGGTCCAAAATAATCACGGTACAGTCCCATCCCGGGACTTCGAGAAGTTTACCGATCATTCCCAAATTCATCTCATGTTTTTATTTAAACCCCAACATAATTTATTTTACATTCCTTTGCCCCGTATGTAATAATATGGTCATAGGTAGTAGTAAAAACTACATGTCGTTACAGCTTAAGACTCAATAAGCAAACTAAAGAATTACCCATAAAAAGAAAATCAATTATTAAGTGTGGATATTATGTTTCATCACTTCCCGAGGATAAAAATAAAATACTAGGGGTTGTGGATCCACCTTTGCTATATCTAATTTAGAAATCTCCTTTATTATAATACATAAATTATCCGTGATATTACCAACCGACCAAATAGGTGGTATCCTCATTAAGTTAGATTTTAATTAAGTCAAACCAGCCATATATGCGGTAATTATCTGTCACCTAAAGATCGGCCATATAGGCGGTGTCACATTATGTCAAATAAATAAAACCAGCCATTAAGGTGGTAATCCTTTTAATTTGAATTATATTTTCCATATTATAATTAAGGGAGATTAATCTAAATTAAAATAATAAAAGCTTCACCATTCCCCCAGCGAAAATCTAACTACTAAACATAAATGAAAATAGAAGAAAAAGAAACTACTACTATTACTGAAAATAAAAATGCATAAATTAAATTACTAAAAATAAACACACAAGATGCAATCCTTAAATCCTTACAAAAACCTAAGGAAAGCATGAGAATTACAAATGGAATGGCTTGGTATTTATAGGAAAATCTAAAGACTTACACCAATTTCTCCACCGATTTTTTCACCGAAAATATTTAAATCTTCAAAGTTATAGATCTATGTGTCTTCTTTAATCTGCAATTTGAATCAGCTCAATCGGATATCAGATGAAAAAGTTATGGCCAAAATACGAAACTTGCGCAAAATAGGAAATTAGGACTGCATTTTATGACGCGTACAGTTAATTTTTGTTTTTGATCTTTTTTCCTCCGGATTTCATCATTTTAGCCCCGAGTTGATTCCATTAAATCTCAATATTATTTTTATCTGCAAAATAAACAAAAACACATCAAAACGTTCATAAAACTCGAGAAACTATACAAAATATCAGGTTAAATGAGTGGAAAATAATGATATAATTACCACTCATCAGTTATTCATTATACTTCACCGGATTAAGTGAGTTAATTCGGATAGTTTAATCAGTTAAATGATAACACATATTTTAGAGGATTTTGTCCGATAAAAATTACTGTGTATTTGTATTTAATAATAATACGATTAGATACACATTAATTATTCGTCAAATGAGATTTTGACGAATGCCATAAATATATGTATTTATTGTAAATAAAAATACATATATAATAATAATAATTACATTAATTAATTATTTGAATATTTAATTATTAAATATTTAAATGATTAATTAATAAAATTTTTCCATAATTATTATGAAATTTGTCCAATTAATATTTGAACACGTGACATGAATTTAATAAGCTAAATGTGCGTCAATTTGATTGGCCATTAAAAAGCTTAATATATATTTAATTTGATTAAATCACAAAATGTAACATCCGAGATTGTTTTAGTGTAATCACATAAATTTTATTTTCATGCGTAGAGCCGCGTCCAAACGCGGGGTAATCTTTATTGTAATTGGGACTTTCTTTTCAAGAAATAAATTATAAATTAATAATAATAATTAAACTAGAAGGATTAAAAATTGGAATAGAATGAATAAATAAATCTAGATAATTCTAGATGATACAACATACCCAAAATATTTTCCTTATGCATTTATTACACATATATGTATTATATTTATATACATAACACACACAACTAGAAAATTCTACACATACAAGTGTGTGTGTATATATTAAGAAAACACACATTTTATATTTTTACACACGCACATATTTAATTAGTACACACACGTTCTTAACACAAACACACAGTCACGGGAGAACAGGGCAACAATGGAGGGAAAGAAATAAGGCAGAAAATGTGAGGAGCCAAAAAAAAAAAGGGTTAGTCGAAGAACAGAAAGAATGGTAGTAGGCCAAAAGGGAAGAGAAGCAGCAGAAGAAAGCAGGAAGATGAGAAAGAAAATAAATAATTAAAACAATAATAATAGAAAGAAAGAAATCAAGCAAGAAAATTCGAGAGAGAAGGAATAATAGTGGGAGCCGAGAAAGAGGAAGAACAGGGCGATAGGATCGAGAGAGAGAGGAAGAAGTAACGGGTAAGTACACTATGTTTTTGATTTCCTTGATTTTGATTGAATTTGTTACGTGGGCTTTAGGATGAATTTTGAATTTGGGCAAAAATCATGATGTTAGGAAGTATTAAAAGTAATCTAGGGTTAATATATAATATGATTACAGAAGGAACTTTTGATGGACAAAGGCAAATAGAATGGGGAAATCTGGCAGAACTCTAGAAAATAAATTGGGGAAATTACCTAGCTCTATGTGTATGAAATTTGAAATGGGATTAATAGTTTGGGCAGTCATGAAGTTAATGAAAGTGAAGAGAGAGAGTAATAGGGGCAGCGAACTGGTGAGATCATGGAACCGAATATGGTTTATTCTTCACTCGTCCCATCACAGTATGATATTTTTTATTACAATATGTTATCTTTTGTTATGTTATATTTTTTTTTATGGCTTGTTTTTTTTTTTATTTAATATAGAAATGAAAAAGGATAGACCCTGTAAAATTAAAGATTACTTGTAATATTTTTTACGTTTGATACATTATGTGTCCTGAATCACCTGTAATATAGTTGTTATTAGCTTAACCCTGCCCTTGTCTTCTGTGGTGGTGCTTTGAGGCAATCTTCTGGTACGCAGAGATGCTGTTCGCTTTCTCTATTTTTTATTATTGATTTCTAGCATGCTTCTTTTATGTGAAATTTCGCTAGCATTGTGTGATACCTGGAGGCAGTCGTATGACATTTAAGTCATATTTTTGTTTGCTCCATGTTTATGCTTTTCTGGTTTCGAATTGTGTGACTATATGAGTTTATTAGTTTTTTTTTTATTTATTCCTTGGTCTTTTTGACACATCTCATTGTTACCTTCTGATTACCTTTGTCATGTAAATTGGAGAAGGAAGCAGATGTAATTATAATAGTATAATTTTAAAAGAAGCAATAAAGGAAAATAATAATAATAATAATAATAATAATAATAATAATAATAATAATAATAATAATAATAATGTATGGTCTGTACTTAAATTCAAGTTTTTTTTTTTTTTTTTTTTTGCAAACGTTGAAAACCCGCCACCAACCACCCATTCTGGGCCGCGGCGCAGGTAAAACCACCGGCTGTCCCAGGCTCTTACAAGAAGTGCACTCCCTGGATTCGAACCCAGAACCTTAAGGTGAGATCCTGGACCCTACACCACCAAGCCCACCCCTTGGGGACTTACTTAAATTCAAGTTGATTGTCTTTAAAGGGATATTATTTAGTTTCAAAGTGCGAATTAGACCTTGGAATACTAATGATTAAGGTGAACTATAGAAATAAGTTTGAATTTCATGTATGTATTAAGTTTTCAATTTGCATATGCACTCTATATTTATGATTCTAATGTGTGTTCTTTTGGTCGCGTAAGTTATAATGCGAGACTTAAGTCAATTGGTATACTATGTATTTTAATGTGTAATTAGTAAATATGACATGATTTTAGATTAATGACTTAGCTTAAGAAAACTAGTTCATGTGTTTAGTATGTTCCTTGATTTATGTTATGTATAGCTTATTTCTCAATCATTTATATTTTTAGTTCAAGATACTTGCATTATAGTTTACGTCCATGATAATATTTCAAGATTGTACATTATAGATTAATAACTATGCTTGAATAGTTAGTTTGTAATACTTATCATGTATAGAATAGATTAGGTCCAATCCATCAAGGGTTTGGGATGGAATTATACGGGGATGAATATGAGGAAGTATGAATGTGTTAGCATATATAAAAGTGTTTATAGAAAGTATGCTATGTTTATATGTATATAAGTATGAAATATATGTATTATATAAATGAAATGTTTCAGAATGTGACAGGAATAAAGTATGTAGTTCATGTAGGAACATATATAAGTAATATGAAGTTATATATCTCGAGATATAAGAAGCTCTATGATATTGATAGTCTGAATCGTGAAACATTTTGAAATATATTTGATAACTTGGTATTTGATTTCTGGTTTTCAAAGATTTTATTCTGTTTACAAAATATAAAGAAATTGTTTCCTCCACGGAGATTGATGTAATATGTTTTTGACCCTCCGTGGTGGTCGGTTATGTTTCGTTCCGGGTTGGCCGCCGGGGCACTCGTTATGGGTCCAGACCATCAGAAAATGGCTGGCCCACTACCCTGTCGACATGGTCCGTACACTGATAGGTCTTTGCGCGCGACTGAGCGGTGGACTATGTATTTTGAAATCATGCATCAAATTTAGTTTTAACTGATACATATTTATGTTTTGGGGGGGAAAATATTTTCAAAAGAATTGCATATTAATTTTATGTATTTTGATATTACTTTTAATATTATACGATATGATTTTTTTTTTATGTTTCCTTCTCAGCGATCGTTTTATGTTTTCTTGGTGTGTTTTCGCTGAGATGATCGATCATTGTTATGTTTCCGCCCCGACGATCGGTGTATGCATTTATGTTTTTCATGATTCATCATATGTTTCTGTCGGGGTGATCGCTAGGGTCTAAGCCATCAGAAATGGTACGACCCAACCCTCTGTCGGCAGGGGATCAGTACGTTCATTGTCTGATCTATGCGCGTGATTCATGCATTGGGCAATCGTTTACATTTCGTCCAGTGAGTTATGCTGGATGATCAGTATGATTTATGATAATGAATTTCGAAAATTGATTTTGCTTATAGTAAAAAGGGTTTCTTAAAAGCATTTTTAAATGATTTTTGACAGATTTCAGACTACCACATCATAAGAGCTTATAGGGTTATCTGTTACTTCTAGCTGTGTCTATAGATGTATTAGTCGATATAAAAGATGTGTTCATTATAAGAATATATACATATAGGTAGGTTTATAGTTAGATATAGATCTTATAGGTATAGTGATGTTTATGTAGATTATGAGTTATGCGCATAAATCATATATTCTAGTAATCATTTGGGATGTATATAGTTGATATTAGTGCATGATAGCATTACTATGTTTATATGTATTTATGAATGTCTGAATGAGTTGTATGATTTCATAGAAGGAACTTTCCGTGAATATTAGAGTATGATAATAGTGAGATGAATGTTTGAAAGATATAATAATTTATAAATCCAATTTGATGATATTTCAATAGTATAAAAAAAATAATTATAATAAATGCCGAACTAGATTAGCAAAGGACAAGTAGTGTTTATGTTTGCAGGTTGTGACTCGATCGGGCGACCATAGTCTTCAAAGCTTGAGGAGTCGGATAGCAGCGTTGCAGTCAACCAGTCGCCAAAGCTTGAGGAGTCGGATAGCAGCGTTGCAGTCAACCAGTCGCCAGGTCTTGGGAGTAACATAATCAAATTGTATAAGCTAAATTGTCGAGGATTGAGTTGTATAAGAGTATTTTTAAAAGATTTTTGTTTGTACGTACTTTCGGGCACAAATACCGGTTGTATTCATTTTTTAGTAATTATTATGTGTTGGGCCTTATAGGATGTTTGAGGCGCTGGACTTTGATCCAGGTTGTATGACTTTTAGCAGAGATCATGCCGAATTTTCGTTAAAGTCAGAGGCTTATGAAGGCAGAATTAGTCTGTCTCCTGCCGGTAGCATCCTGACCTAGGCGGGATGTTACACAAAATTCCCATAATACCCTTGAGAAAGTTGGTTGCTTCTTTTTGAATTAGAAAAAAAATTTCTTCCTTTTATCAATGCCATCGCGCCGAAACTTCTCTAAAATGGGTCCCAAAAATTGTTTAAAGGATCCATGGAAAAACAACGGAAAATTCAAGAAAAAAGATTAGGAAATTGAAGATTAAAGGCAATCATAAATCTTATTGAGCTTGAAATTAGTTGTTTTCTTGAATTATTTGCAAAGTTCTAGGGTTCCTTTTATTTATGGAATTTGGGGCTTTTGGTGTTGATGGATGAATTGGAAGTGATGAAGCATGTATGAAGGTATATTGAACTAGATTATAGTAATTTGAGTTCAATTTGTTGTTGGACAATCTTGTTTCCATTATAGAGTGTGATATCCACTCTTATTATGCCTAGAATTGTTCTAGAGGTCTTCATGTGTGGTGACTTTAAATTGGTGTTTTGATTAATTGATTTAATCTTGAAAAATTAGATTTAAAGCATGAAAAATCATTAATTTGTGTTCTGGATCAGATCTGGAAAATTCAGTGCATATGTTGATGTATTTGATGTTATATTAATGTATTGGATGTGTTTTGGGAGTTGGAACAATTTTCGAAAAGTGTTTTCGAGTTGAAATAAACAAAATGACCAAAAACGGTATTACCGGGTGGATTTTGAGCCAACCTGGCGATGACTGCCCAAACAGTGAATTGCCCTGACACTATTGGGGCTGACCTGGGTAGTTCTCATAAGTGTCAGGTAGTCGATTCGGTCAAAAATACTTTTTTCGTCATTTTGGCGGAAAAACGATTTTCGTAAAAGTTCAGCGAAGTTTCAACCACGTTTATGTTAATATATGATACCAAATAAATAGGTTAAGGTGAAATATGAATAAATTATTCTTATTAGATATTGAATAATTTATTTGGTATTTTGAAAAAGTTTTAAAATACGATTTCACTCGAACCCGCGCTTTCGATGCACCCATTGCCCAAAACCTCAACAAAAATGGTATCAGAGTAGGTTTGATGCTTCATTCATTACATATTTATATTATACATGCTTGATATGTGATTTAATCCAATTTTATTGTTCGCACATGCATGTAATCTGTAGAGGTTTAAGAGGTTAAATCTGGTACCGCAGCGGAAACGGTGGAAAATAAAATTTTTTGATTTCAAAATTTTTTCACGGATTAATTAAATAAATATATTTATTTAATTGCCCAATAATAAAATTATGAAATAAAATTCAATAAATCAAATTTATGTAAATTTACCGAATTGCCCTTACACTTGGCATTTTTTTCATTTTAGTCCGAAATTGTTCAAATCAATTTTGGATGATTCTAAATCATTTCTAAGATGAACTTAACATGTCCTAAATGTCAAAACACCAAATGCAACAAAAATTCCCAAAATCCTTCATTTGGCCGAGAGTCACCCTAGGTGACAAATTGTGCATTTTGCAATTTCTTTGTTCAAAACACATCAAGATGTAATCCAATCAACATGAAACTTTTTATGCATCATATACACATCCAAATACACAACATAAATGAAAAGCCCCAAATTTGGATAAGGTCTTAAACCCTAATTTTTCAATTTCTTCAAATTGGACAATTAGACCAAACTAGGTTAAATCAATTGCTTTAATCATCATTCTTCCATCCAATTAAAGTCTCAACACAATGAAATAACTATAGATCAAATCTAGGTCATTTATGAGTGAGTCAACAACTCTAGATTAGCAACAAAGTTTCCAAAACCATAAAAAAATACTTATAACTACACTAGTCACAGCTTCCATCATCATACATGCTCAACACTTTCATCAAACTTTCATTCACCAAAAACACAAAGAATAAAGAAAAGAATAACATAAGAACATCACAAGATGTAGCCTAGAACATAAGGAACAATTTCCTTTCTAAAAGTAAGTTAAGAAACTTACTAAAATCCAAGTTTTTCTTTGGTTTTTTTCTTTTCTTCCTCTCAAGCTTCTCTTGTTTCTTTTAATGAAGTTTTTGTTAAAGTGTATTAGGTTAAATTACAAATGAAAAACAAAACAATATATACTTGTTACCAAAACACCTTGGCCGAATTTGTCTAAGGAAAACAAGATATATTAATTTCAATTTCATTGATTTCATTTAATCAACTTGTTAAATATCTAATAAACACTTTATAGATATTTTAATTAAGTCAACAAATGCAACTTAGTCATTTAATCAAATATCTAAATCTTAAGATATTTATATTTTAATTAATTTAATCATTTAACAATTAAATAATTAATTAATTAATTAAATACAAATATATTAAATATATGTATAATATTGTAACATCCCAGATTTTCAGGAATGTCCTAGAAGTTTTTCCGGAGCGATGTTTTAGTCTCGGATCGTGATAATAATGAAAATAAGAGTTTGAGCGAAGTTATATGAGTTGGAATATTATTTTATGAATTTTCGTCGCTTTGGAAAACTTGTGGGATCAAAAGTCGGTTACGCGATTTTCGTAAAACACATAAAGTTTACTGTTTTGACCACGGAAGGAGCAAAAGAACTCCGATCGAGCTATTTTTTGGACCATTGGACTCGTTTTTCCGAGACGAACAACTTTCGTGTTGAATACTTTTCGAGAATTGTATCAGAAGGGCTCCGAAATTGCGATATTCCAGAAGACTCTAGAACAAGGGCTGTTTTGTTATTTTCGCGGGGAATAAAATGATATATTCGAGTTCATTATATAAAGCCTTCAAGTTTTATTTATTTGCAAAATTGGCAAAACCCACCTAAAAGCCCCACCCGACCCCTTCACGTTTTGGCTGTCCTTGTCGCGCCGGCGGCCTGCCGGCCGTCGCAGGCCGGCGCGACAGGAAAGGGGGTGCGCCGGCCACCCCTCCACCTTGTGGTTTCCGGCGGCAGCCCAAGATCGCCGGCGAACGGCGAGAACGACGCGAAATCAGTGGGCGCAATGGGTTAACCGGTTCCGGCTCGTCGGTTCGTTTCACGGCCACAACCACCTACCAAATCGAAGCCCTCGACGAGTACTACGAGTGTGTGGGTCGATTTCACTGAACAACGGCCGAAATCACGCGAAACGAGGAAGAAAGTCGCGGTGAATAGTTAACCCATGTCGAACAGTAGCTCCGATCGGAATTCGGTCGACACCAGCGTGTTCGTATAGCCGTCGGGAGTTCGAATATGGCCTCAGATTTCGGTACGACTTTCCATTCAAAATTTGATATTTTAAAGTAAATCGATTTGTATTCGGATGTTTTCGGTAGTTCCGTAGTTTAGCGAATTGCTCTTATATGAATTGATCATGTTTTTATATGTTAAAACGATAAATGTGGTAGAATCCGGGTGAATCGGATGAGAGATATGATCGATCCGGTAAAATTAGCGAGATTCGGTAAAACGGCGTTTCTCGCGCGATTCAGTATAGATGATCGTAAGCTGAGTTATGATGTAAATATAGCATTGCGAGGGTAATTGAGCGATTCCGGGGTAGTTCGGAGGGTTCGAGACCCTTCCGTAGCGTTTGCGGAAACTTTCCCCAAGTTTTGCCGCAAACGCGCAAAACGAGAATCTGAGTTATCTAGTTAGTTTAGCAATGTATGAGTATATAATAGAGTAATGAAGTTCGAATTTGTAGTATTAGAAAGATTTCGTGTACCCCAAGAAAGTCCGTAGTTTAGTGTTGATAAGTTGTAAGTTCCGCAAATAGCGGTTCTGACGTATGTTGTGATTTGTTTTGACAGATCGGAACCAGATCGCAGGCATTCGCTTAGTCAGGTAAGTAACTCATGCTTCTAATACTTGAACGATTTAGTAGTGTTCAGAATTATTTATGTACTAGAATTGTGTATAGTATATACATGAATAAGTATATATCTATATATAAAGATGAGTGCGAAAGAAAGAAGCAAGTGTAACTAGATACACATCTAGATAAGAATAAGTGATTATAAGCAAAGGTATAAGTAAGAAATGAGTATGAGCATATAAGAAGTATAGAGACGCATAAGTAAGTATATTTAGATAAAAACATATAAATATGGTCATAAATATAATTTAATAAGACTTGGGTTTGAGGGATGTAGAAACTACACCTTATGAAATGAGATTAGTGTTATAAATGGGATATTCAGATATGAACTAGAGATATGAAGGAAGTTGTAATTTATGCGTTATTTAAGAACATTAGCAATATGAAGATAGATATGAGTGTATAAAGTGATAAAGAACATGAACGAATAGAATATGCATAACATGAGAATACATAAAAGGTTATGATTTGAAATGTCTGAACACAAGTTGAGAGTTAGAAAACGGCAAAGAAATTTAAGAATAAAGGTATTGGAACTTATATATGTTTGATATTTGATATAGTAGTAGAGTTTTGAATGCATGCGTGTGAATATAAATTGTGCAACCTATTGACTGTGAGCCACTAGCAAGGTAAGTTATAAAGGTAAGCCAAGTTGTGATAGTTTTATGTGTGCATATATATATATATATATATATAGATAAATGTAGATATGTATGAATGTAAGAAGAATTAGCATGTTTAGTTTGAACAAGTGTTCTGTCGATATTTGAGCATATAGTAGTAAGATCATTATAGAGAATATCATAACCAGGGTAGAGAGAAGCATAAGGAAGCGGAAGCATATATGCATGTTCATGTGTGTGTGTATTTGAGTTTTTATCAGATAAGCAAATGATAACAATGTTTTCAACAATTTCAAATGTTTTAAATAAAGATTTCACATGTTGTTGAAAAGAATCGTATTTCAGAAAATGTTTTACGGTTTGAGTTACAGATTATGATTTTATGGTTTTCGGGGCATGAGGTAAAAACTCACCCCAGTATGTAACTTGAGATATAGTTCGGAATTGACGGATACTTTGGATTCGGGATTTGGGATTTGACCCATCCCAGTTGTATAGTTTGGAATTGACGGTTAGACGCATGTGCACATGTGGAGGACTGAGGGGACGCTCTCAGATCCTCGAGCAGGATTAGGGGCTACATGGTCCCGACATCCTGATTTCAGATGCCCAGTTGAGTTATGGTCCTGGGCATCGAGTACACCCAGTTGAGTTATGGTCCTGGGTGCAGAGAGACGTCCAATTGAGTTGTGGTCCTGGACGTAGAGTTTTCTTAAGTTTTCAGACATACAGAACACAATTTTTCAGGTTTTTATTACCCAGTTTTCAGTTTTCAGATTTCCAGTATACGGTTTTCAAAACAGTTTTTCAGATTTCGATTTTCAGTTTTCAGAGATGCCGCAGTTGAGTTATGGTCCTGGGCATCAAGTATTTTCAGTTTTTAGTTTTCAGATCTTCAGTATAAAGTTTTCAGATTTTTTTTAAGATTCAGGCTTCAGAACTCAGACTTTAAGTAAAAGTTTTCATAAATTATTATTTTAAAGACAGTTTTAGAAAAATAAAGTTTTTAGAAACAGAGTTTTCAGAGAGAATTTTCTAAAGACATAACATATTGAGTAAAATATGATTTGCATTTAGTACATATAAATCATGTATTCCAGTAAGTTATTTAAGATGCATATGGTTGATGATAATGCATTATAGCATGAGTATATTTAGATGCATATAGCCAACATTGGTACATGGTATCATCATTATGTTTATATGTATTTGTTGATAATGTTGGTATGAGATATAGGATGGTATGAGAGATTCTCCTTGTGGATGTTTAATGTGTGATAAATATTTGGAGGAAATAACATGTTAAAATGGTTGCATGTGCATCTATGCATGATCAGTGATAGTAAGTTAAGCATCTGACATAGATAATATTATAGTACAACCGATTCGATGATATTTCAAAGAAAGTAAGAATAAAAGGAAATTAAATTAAAGGTCAGAATTAGATACAAGTATATATATAGAAAGGTGGTAAGATATTAAAGTAACATAGTGAATACGTAATGAATCTTGGTTCATTAGATAAATATACAGAGCTAAATGACCATAGCATAGATATTCAAAGTTTAAGTTTGAAACAGGATGTGAGGGTGTGGGAGTTAGAACATAAATCTTGGAATAAGTGGTAACATCTAATCTTGAATGTGAGTTTTGCAGTTAACTTAGTTATGAGAACTACGTGAGACTACATAGATGATTTAAGTCAACAATGTATTAAGAAATAAGCCTTGTATGATGTTTATATGTTTAATCTAGAAGCATAGTTACTTACTGAGTCATTATGACTCACACCACCACAGTTTATAGTTTTGCAGGTCAGTAGCTGTCTTTTGGGATCAGCAGATGCTCGGTAAAGACTTTGAAGACTGTGGATCGCCCCAATTGCAGTCATGGGAGTCCTGGGTCGAGTTATGGGTCCTCACGGCCCTTTGTATAGTTTTTGTATTTTGCATTTGTATTATATGAGTAAAGGATATGTAATAACTTAGATTAGTTTGAGTTCTAGCCGGAGGCCAAGTACATGCATTTTATTTATTGAGTTCCGGCCTGAGGCCTTGATATTGATATTCCGGCCTGAGGCCGAGGTGTTTGGTTTTGTTGTATAGTGCTGGCTACAGGCCAGGTTGTATGATGTTACGAATATATTATGCCGAAATTTCGGTAGATTCAGAGGCTTATGAAGATGGGTTTAGCCTGTCTCCTGCAGGTAGCATCCTGGCCTAGGCGGGATGTTACAAATATTTACATTAAATATCAAATACATATATACATTTATGATATTGGTCAAATATCTCAATTTGACTATTAATTAATGTGTATTTAAATTAATCAAGTATTAAATGTAAATACACAATAATTAAGGAAATGACTATCGGGTCTCTAAACATGTATTTTGTGTTTAACCTTTAAACGACTTTATAAATAATCAATATTATTTATAAATGTTGCTCTAGTGCTCTACGATTATATTCATTATTGAGACTCTCTAGATTCAGGCATATCCGTCACGAAATCCAATTTGTGTCCATAATTTATCCACCCGTAAATTATGACGATCATGGATAAACTCGCTGAATCATACATGTCGAGGTCATGGAAAATGTATAATTCCTCCGTCACAGATATCCGGATATATCCCAGAGATATAGATGTAAACGTCAAATCTCTATATGGATTATCCAGTCGACTATTCTATTAGCAATCTCATAAAGAATGTTTAGAACTAGTTTCTAAACTGTACCACGGGCCCATGGTTTTATCCGATTGCTAATCATATGGACTACCTATGCTCTGATACACAGAACTGACGGATCCTATCTTGATATACATAGGACACCCTGAGGATCTATCTACACCCAACGAACAAGCGGAGGTCTGATCTAAATAGATCAGTGACGTGACTGCCATTTAAGTGTAGAAGATGTCTCATGTGCCCACAATGACATCTCAAGTCTAAGAATCACAATTGCTACTCAACCCGAGAAGATTCTTATCGATGTTGGTGTACCATCCATTAAGAATCTTCGGTGAGTCGTTCAGTGTTTATCCGCTATAAACACCTACACGTCTATACTAGTCTCCAAGACTTATGGTTCATTGAAAAACCATTTGACTCATATATTCCAGTATTCGACATGTACCGGTCTCAACGGGTTTACTTTACTGACCAAGTAGTGTAAACCTTGACCATGAACAATCTGAGAATGACAACATCATGATACTATTCAATGTCAGTTGCGACGCTTTTGCAACAGTACCATGACTAATCATTCTAAGGTCATTACGTCTTTACCATATTAAAGATACATTATATTATAAAAACTGCATATATTATTCATAATAATAATGTTTTACAGAAGTATTCTCAAAGAAATACAACCGGGAATTGGCGCTATGAGCACCAACCCCAACATAATCTTTATATGTTTATTTACTTTTCGGTTCTATGCTAACGGAAAATGTTACGGAATTTAATGGTTAAATTTATTTATGTTTTCTATAGGTGGAATTAAATTGTTTAGAAAATGATTTAGATTAAAATTATGCATTTGATGTAGAGTATAACTTCCTGTGGAAAATCCCCACTTAAAATATGGCTGTAAAGTAACGTGTATAAGATATATATTTTTTGGTATGTCTTGTCAGTACGGTTTACATGTATCTTTCTATAACTGCATCCGAGATCGTGACAAATTGTGAGGGTGTAAGTTATAGGATTATTATCCATACCGGTTTTATATCGAACTAAATAAATTCAAGTGAAAGTGGAAATCCTGAACGTGCCAAAGCTGTCAGGACTACACCGGTAGCTTGAGTTTGTCATTGACAAATGTAGCCTTGATACTCCTCCTTGTGAACGTGCCAAAGCTGTCACAACGAGAAACAATCAGGACCAAAATCAGGAGTCACTGGTGAGTGATTGATAAAGACTTGTCTACCTAATGAATATACGGAGGCGAGATCATGCCAAAACTGTTAGTCGAAATATATTCATGGGATCATACGTTCACTATGGAATTTGATTTAATTATTGAATTCCCATTGTCCGTTGGGGATTACGGTATTTCATAAAGTAGTGGGAAACACTACTGGGTTTAAAATCCATAACTCAGACAGTGCGTAATTTTATGGAATTTATTACTTTCGTTTTCCTTTTATCTAAATTGTTTATAGATTTATACTTCTAATCCACTGCATTTATATTTCTTGAATATATTTTCTGACTTTACTTATGGTTGCATAGTTCTAGAAAGACTGTAGACTTAGATATTGTTAGACTAGTTTAAAATCATTGGGAATTATTGTTCGGATTTTCTTGAAAATCAAGATGGTTTGTGACTTAGTTACTGAGTCACGATTAGGTAATCTAAATGGATATATGGGCTAGGATATAGTCTAGTTAGAATCGTTTCTTATGTAGTAAGAATTGACGTGAATTATTTCATGTCTCGATATTCTTGACTGGTATTAAGAAAACCCCTTTAGCATTTGTTTATCTTTTAATGACGTTTTTTGGCTTTTAGTGACTCTGACACAGTTTGCTAATCAATTATTTGTAATTATTATGAATAATTGAACGTAAATTATAAAGCATAAGAAATGTGATGCGTATAATTATGTATAATGAATATCGACTCTCACAATACAACAATTGTAGGTATTGGATACCATATCTCCGGCCTATTTATTTAAAATAATGTTTAATAACTGTTTTGATATTTGATATCAGAACTTGTTACTATTAGATAGTTACTTGTTCTGTATAAACAGTTGTTACATATTTTAAAGTAACTAGTAGTGTCATTAATGAAAGATAAACATTAAGAAAAATATTCGGTAAAATATATAACTTAAAACTGTGCTTTATAAGATTTTATCGCATAAGCATTAGATGCTTATTCTGTATGGTAAAGATGGCCTGATACAAGTTCACACCATATATCCTTAACCATTTAATGAATATTGTATTCAGAATGTGATTAAATCTCATTTAACCGATGATCGTCATTGGACTATAAGATTTATTAGACTGATACATTGGATGTATGTAGTTTATTGAATTAAAAATTACATTAGATAGTTTTCTTTACTTCGTAATTTAGTTAATGATTTGTTATGACTTAATTGCGAGTTTCTAAGAAAATATATTGAACATCTTGAATGGTTCGAGAACTTTCAATATGTTTATGATGAAATGCAGATATAATATTTTGAATGGTTCAAAGATATTCTATTTGAAGTGTTGAAAACTATATCTTTGAAATTCATTGTGAGTCTTTGAATTGTTCAAAAATATTTAATATGATCAATCACATGAATTTAAGACAATTAGTTCTAAATTTATTTAATGAATATGATTCTTACTCAATATTAAACTTCCACGATTCCATTTTGATGGAATTGATCAGTGGAAGTAATTGAATCTTATATAATTTGATTCGTTGATATTGAGTGTTATCGAATTAGTTTTCAATACTCTTACGGTTATTCTCCAGAAACACTAATCCATCTATTTAATTCAGGTTCCATTCGTTTCTACAGTTACATATATGATGTGTATAGTAGAAAATTTGAATCTTGAAAAGTTTGAGATTTGAGACTTTCTTGTATATAATGGTTATATAATTGAAAAGTACTTGTGCCTCGGAGGTATGAGTGAAAGGTTTATCTTTTATTCTATTTAATAGAATATCGTATTCTATTTGATAGAATATATTTTCTATGATCCCAAGTAATAAAATTATTTTATTACCTAGTATGTTGAAATCAAATGTTGACAATTGTAGAAAAGACTTGACTTAGCGAAGTCAAATGTGAGAGTGATAAATTGTGATGGAACTACATAATTAATAAGATGAAAAGACCCTTAGACAACTTCCGTATAAGTCTAATAGGATGTCGAAGTCATTTACAAAGTATTTGATACTTAATGATTCTGTTGTTTTCTTATTGAAGAAAATTAACCTACAACTTATAGTGGGAGCGATATTTGATATCGATTCCGGAACTAGGCATTGAACCATAGATTTAAGGTTGTTCATAGCTTACTACGATCAAGTTTAGAACTTGGTTGGGCTTTCGTTATGAATCGTTCATAAGATGTGTAAATTATTTGCGCAGCGAAAGCGAAGTAGGCTTATTAAAGGTTTGACATTTACAGTATAATAGTGAGAAAGGTTATACTCAACGATATATTGTAGATTCTGAGAAAACTTATCTGAAAGTTGCACTAATTGAAAAGTTAAAGATCTGTTGGTTAATGTCGATATTAAACTATGTATTTTGGCTAAAGAATGCAAAGTGGTGTTCTTGAGTAACTTCTTCGAATAAGAGATCCGTCGTGATTTCTTTGAAGAATTCATTCTAGAATGACCCTAGAATTTGTATTACGCTAAGATCACAGTTTGATATACTAGCTTACTAAGCCCATTGTAGACTCAGGTGAACTTTCCGAAAATCTATGTTCTCTGATTTTAATATCAGTCAGATTGTCTGGTTTTATCAAAGCATAAAGAATATATATTTTTCAGTAGGGTCAGTGGGAGCATACATATTTCTTTCTAGTATTATATATCCTAAGTATGCTTTTCTTCGTGTAAATGAGAGTAGTCTATGTTATATTTGATATAAATTTTTATATCTGATAAAAAATAAGAGACTTTTAAGAAACTCTCATTAGTCGCATATTAGATATGATCTAATAAATGAAATGATAAAACTATTTGTATGACAGTTAGTATAACTGTTTGACAATTAGCGTGTATATATAATGTTTGTCTTTCGTAAAAGTTGATTCCTTTATCGAAAGAGAGATTGATTAGAATGTCTAGTCAATTTTATGCATCATTGGCGTAATGAATACTATATTATGTGCAATTAAAGATATCAATTTAATCATAATTGTTACGAGTTATTTTGATATACGAGAGACCATATGATGAGTCATGAAACATGTTCTTTGTGATCTTTGAGATATTAAGAACGAATTTTTTATTCATGGAGAATTTGGTCTACAACCATAAATTCATATTAGTTTTGATTCTAATTATTACATTAGATGGTCTATGTCATATAAAGTCAGAAAAGATACAGTGGGAGTGTCACGATTGATTCTACTATTTTAGTGGAATCAGTTGCAACTTATGAAGTACTGACTTATGAAGTTGCAAAGTGACTCTATATATTAGAAGTTTTAATATTAGTTTTGCTTGCGGTTGTCTTATAGTATTTGGATTTGATTTTTAAATAGATAGAAAACTCAGCAGCTATAGCACAATACTGATATAGTATCTGAGTCATATTGATGTGGAATTTGATTTTATAAAATATGAATGATGTTGGCTAAGGAAAACAGTTGGGTTTGTTTGACAGAGTCGATTTGTAAAGCGAACTTATTTGTTGTTGTCTACCTCTTAAGTGCTGGTGAGCTCTTGAGGGCCATGAGTATGCGATACACATTAAGATGTGTATAGGATATCATGGATTGGTACTAGAGCAAGTGCAAGAAATTGTTAGGGTTGGTGCTCGGAGTGCCAATCCAGATCGTATTTATATCTGATTCATATATATGAGCAATACTCCATAATATTACTAATTTAATGGTAGCACCCTTGTCTTTTATACACATATTAGATCTAATAACGATTAGATATCTGATTATGATTAGATCGAAACTAAATTTAGTTAATGATACATATATTAGACAAATACCCTAAGATTTAGCAGTTACAATGTAGTTTGTAATTGACATTGGAAAATACATTATTAGATGTATATCCTTAAATAAAGTTCATAGTCATGTTTTACTAACACGGGTCGGTTAGTAAAATCCGCTGAGATCAGTATATGTCGTATATCGTGACTTGGTCCGATGGTTTATCCCGGTGAACCATGAGTCTAAGGAGACTCGTATAAACATGTAGATGTTTATTTGATAAGAAATGAACGACTCACTGAAGGTTTCCTAATAGATGGTACACCAACATCAATAGAAACCTTCTCGAGTTGAGCGAGCATAGTAGTCCTTCGACTTGAGATACCACCGTGGATATATGAGCTATCCTCCACACTTTGATGGTAGTCACGTCAACGATCTAGTCATGATCAGACCTCCGGCTGTTCGTTGGGTGTGGACTGATGCTATGATATCCTGTGCGTATCAAGATAAGATCTTTCAGTCCTGTGTACAAGACATAGGCATCCAGCACGTTTTTACGATCTAGTGAATCCATGGCCGTGGTATAATGTCGGAAACCAGTTCCGAGTGTTATTTAATGATCGTAAATGGAAAGTCAACTGTATTATACCGAACGGGTTTGACGTTTTTATCTATACCCCATGTATAATATTGATAGCCTGTGACGGAGGGATTATACGTATGCAGTGACCTCAGCTTGCATAATTTAGCGAGATTATCCATGGTCGTCATAATCCATGGGTGGGTGGATTATGGACATGAAATTGGATTTCGTGATGGATAAACCTAAACTTAGAGAGTCTCATAATATGAAGTATACTCGTTGAGCACTTGTGCAACTCGATATAAATAATACGGATTATTCATTATACTAAACTGGATTAACTGAGTTGATTCAGATCGTTTAATCGATTAAACGATATAAAATATTTTAGGGGATTTTGTCTGATAATAATTACTGTTAATTTATATTTGATACATAATACGATTAGATACACATTAATTATTCGTCAAATGAGATTTTAACGCATGCCATAAATATATGTATTTGTTATTGATTGTAAATAAAAATACATATATAATAATAATTACATTAATTAATTATTTGTATATTTGATTATTAAATATTTAAAAGATTAATTAATAAACTTTTTCCATAATTATTATGAAATTTTTCCAATTATTATTTGAACACATGACATGAATTTATTAAGCTAAATATGTGTCAATTTGATTGGCCATTAAAAAGCTTAATATATATTTAATTTGATTAAATCACAAAATTCCCATAATACCCTTGAGAAAGTCAGTTGCTTATTTTTAAATTAGAAAAATATTTTCTTCTTCCATTTATCAATGCCATGGCCGAAACTTCTCTAAAATTGGGTCCCAAGAATTTGTTTGAAGAATCCATGGAAAAATAAAGGAAAATTTAAGAAAAAGACTTGGGAAATTGAAGATTAAAGGTAATCCTAAATCTTCTTGAGCTTGAAATTAGTTTCTTGTTTTCTTGAATTATTTGAATAGTTCTATGGTTACTTTTGTTTATGGAATTGGGGGCTTTTGCTGTTGATGGATGAATTGGAAGTGATGAAGCATGTGTGAATGTATATTGAACTAGATTATAGTAATTTGAGTTCAATTTGTTGTTTGACAACCTTGTTGCCATTCTAGAATGTGAGAGCCACTCTTATTATGGCTAGAATTGTTTTAGAATTCTTCATGTGTGGTGACTTTAAATTTTTGAGTAACTGATTTAATCTTGAAAAATTAGATTTAAAGCATGAAAAACCATTAATTTGTGTTCTAAATCAGATCTGGAAAATCCAGTGCATATGTTGATGTATTTGATGTTATATTAATGTATTGGATATGTTTTGGGAGTTAGAACAATTGATGGAAAGTGTTTCCGAGTTGAAATAAATGAAAACGACTAAAAATGGCGTTATCGGGTGGATTTTGAGCCAACCGGGTGACAGTTGCTGAAACAGTGAATCTATCATAGTTCAGGTAGCCCATGAACTACTCTGACACTATTGGGGCTTACTTGGGCAGTCCTCATAAGTGTTGGGTAGTCGATTATGGAAAAATGATTTTCGTAAAAGTTCCGCGAAGTTTCAACCTTATTTATGTTATATATGATATCGAATAAATAGGTTAAGGTGAAATATGAATAAATCATTCATATTAGATATTGAATAATTTATTCGATATTTTGAAAAAGTTTTAAAATACGATTTCGCCATAACCCGCACTTCCGCTGCACTCATCGCCCAAAACCCCAACAAATACATAACCTACCACTATCAAGTAAGCCTTGTCAAATTCAAAGTGGAAACAAGCAATGCAATATGAGTACAATTATCTCATGCAAAACCTCTCTCAGACTCTAGTACTTAATGAATGAAACTATAAGTTAGTAGGGTGCAAGTGGGTGCTGAAAACTTGACCGGTGCATTCACACGCGTATAACGCAAGCGCACATATCGTTCAAATAGTATAAAAATATCGATCCCACGAGGACTTAATTCCTAATGTTGTTACTTATTATTGAATCTATTTATTTACAGGTATCTAATTGAGGGAGAAGTGAATTGATTGCTTTTGGTTTGTTGAATGTGGATTTGCTAAATAAAATAAATAAAATACACAAAAGAAAATACCAAATAAAAGATTCAAAGATCTAGGGTCGTGACTCCACACAATATTATTAAAAAGATGAATTGACTCTCTTATTTATGTGCAATAAATTAATTTACTAACCTGGAACATGATGATATGCAAAAGCCTCTTCCGATGGTCAGACGCAAATACCCAGTATAACCCAATTGAACAATATTCCTATGTCAACCTCATTACCTGGATTCATTAAGACCAAGTTCCAATTATGGCTACCCATGCCCGACAGATATATTCCTATCCTGTAAGGAAATCTATTAAAGGGTTATCTATCCTCAAGGAAAATCGTGAGTTATTGAATATAAGGCTGAAACCTAAAATCCCTATGTCTAGTTCATTTTAAGTTTACCCCATCAATCTTATTAATGACCAGTTAACAAGAAGCATTAAACTTAAGACTCAATAAACAAACTAAAGAACTACCCATAAAAAGAAAATCAATTATTAAGTGTGGATATTGTGTTTCATCACTTCCCTAAAATAAAAATAAAATACTGGGGGGGGGGTTAGGAATCCACCTTTACTCTTTCTAATTTAGAAATCTCCCTTACTATAATATAGAATTTATCAGCGATATTACCAACCAGCCATATAGGCGGTATCCTCATTAAGTTAGATTTTAATTAAGTCCAACCAGCCATAAAGGCGGTAACATTATTTGTCCATAAACCAGCCATATGGGCGGTAATTATCTGTCACCTAAATACCGGCCATATAGGCGGTGTTACTTTATGTCAAATAAATAAAACCAGCCATTAAGGCGGTAATTATTTTAATTTGAATTATAATTTCCATATTATAATTAAGAGAGATTAATCTAAATTAAAATAATAAAAGCTTCACCCTTCCCCCAACGGAAATCTAACTACTAAACATAAAAGAAAAGAAAGGAAGAAGATGAACTACTACTATTACTGAAAATAAAAATGCATAAATTAAATACTGAAAATAAATACAAACAAGATGCAATCCTTAAATTCCTTACAAAAACCTAAGGAAAACATGAGAATTACAAATGAAATGGCATGGTATTTAAAGAAAAACCTAAAGGCTTCCACCAATTGCTCCACCGATTGCTCCACCAAACACGACACCAAACATGACACCAAATATGACATCAAACATGGCACCAAACATGCAAGAATGTTTGACGGAAGTTTGACTTTTTTTATTTTATTTATTTTATTTTATATTTTGGAAATGACTATAGTAGTTACACAAAATATACTAGATTGTTCATCCATTTCGGCCATGGAAACTTCAGAATTCGAAATTATTTTGACTTTCAAAGTTATAGATCTTCGAGTGTTCTTCAATCTGCAACTTGGATCAACTCAATCGGATATCGGATGAAAAGGTTATGGCCAAAATACGAAACTTGCGCAAAATTGGAATTTAGGACTGCACTTCGTGACGCGTATAGTAAAATTTCGTTTTTGACCTTTTTTTCTCCAAATTTCATCGTTTTAGCCTCGAGTTGATTCCATTAAGTCCCAATATTATTTATATCTGCAAAATAAATAAAAACACATCAAAACGTTCATAAAACTTGAGAAACTATACAAAATATTAGGTTAAATGAGTGGAAAATAGTGATATAAATATCACTAATCACACCCCCAAACCTAATATTTTGCTAGTCCTCGAGCAAAACACAAAATAAAATAACATAAAAATAAATTAAGCTAAGCCACTTTCGTAGGGATCACAGTTGCATTTAGCTTATGCAACAAGCCTTTAAACCCATAGGTGTCCCTAGTGGACGAGTTATAGTCTCGTGAGGGTTTACAGCAATGATACCCACAAATATTTTACAAAAGTAAAAAGGTAGTGAAACTAATGCACACAAAAGCAAAAAGACAAGAGAAAAGAGAATAAAGAAGCTTGTGACTAATCAAGTGAAACTTCTACTCCAAGTTAGTAGTTCTTTTCTTTCTTTTTAAACTACCGAATAAGTAAATTCTTCGATTATATTTACCATTCTCCATATACACAGCCAACAAAATATTAATCAAATTATTTTTGCCGACAACAGTCACAAGTGCAGTTGATAAGAGAGTAATAATTTTGTCCTAAAGTTCTATCAATTTCACATCTTTTTGTAGCAATGGAATAATTTTTCTGATTTTTTATTTTTCTGATTTTATTTTTTATTTATATACAATATCTTTCGTCTATATAGCGAGCTTTGGGCCAGTGACTTCCAAACCAGTTGGCTTTAGGGCACTAGGTATTAAGACACTCATACAGACTTAATTACTCAGACTTCAGATATATATATTTTTACAACATCTTCGATCCATGTAGCGAGCTTTAGGCCAATGACTCCCAAACCAGTTGGTTTTAGGGCATTAGATGTTGAAACACCCCTACGGACTTAATGACTCGGATCTCAGATATTTTTTTTCACATTTTTTTCTTTGTTTTTTTTTTTTTTTTTTACTCCATTGTCATTTATAGATGCTTCCTCCTATTAAACTAGAGCACTGAATATTACAAACTTTTCAATTACAACTCATTTTCGTATATTACTATGCATATTGATAATACTTGCCAACTGAGCATATGAAAATTCATTTTAGTCAGTTTTATGGAGAATTTACAAATTAAATAATTTAAAAGGAAATAAAAAAAATTAACTTGTTTCGAAAATGGGATGAAATACGTATCAAGAGTGGGAACTCCTTACACAGCTATCTCTCACCAATTTCACTTTTTTAGTAAAAATAAAAAAAACATAAAATCGCAAAATATTTTTGTAATTTTTGAAAAAGTTTCAATTTTTGTGTATTTTTCGAAAAAAGTTTAGGACTAAAAAATAAGATAAAAATGACACAAAATAAACAAAATACTAACCAACTATTCCCTCCCCCAAACCTAAATGAGACATTGTCCCCAATTTCTTAAACGGTAGAAGAAGAGTTTAAAAGGTCATACCTAGCTAGCTGAAATTCAAAGAATTACTGATTAAGATTTATGTCCAATTTACGCTTCTTGTCACGATCGCTATCTGACCAGTTCAACTTGGAAAGAATGGGGTCGATTTTTGGTTCAAAAGCTATGATTTGGTCAATTAATTCTTCGGCCTTTGTCGCAGTCAGGAAAATATCTTGTACTGATTTTGTGACGAACTCATGTCTCTTGGCTTCCGCAAGATATACAAACATAAAATCGAAGAAATGCTCAATGTTAAGTAATCCAATGGGCTTCCGATGAATGTTTAAGTGCGCCCATGATGCTACTGTGAATATTTCTTCAAAAGTTCCAAGCCCACCTGGTAACGCAATAAACACATCCGCATGATTGATCATTTCCTGGAGTTGTTCTGACATACTTGATACGATGCGTTCATCTCCATTTGTTTTTCCGATTAAGTATTCTTCCGCAAAAGTTTTTGGAATGATTCCCAAAACATGACCACCACCTTCCTGAACAGCTTTTGAAATACTTCCCATCAATCCAAGATTGCCACCGCCATAAGCTAGGTGCATGTTTTTCTCTGCTATGACTCGCCTCAATTCCTTTGCAGCCTCAATGAATTCTGGTTTATTACCAGAATTGGATTCACAGAAAACACAAATTCGCTTGAATCGCTGCAGTGAAGTTGCTTCTATTTTCTCTCTCTTGTTTGGATATATATTTGGATGTGTCGAAGAGAGAAATGTAAAGTTGAATTTATAGAACCTAAAAATGGTTGAGTAATAGTAGCACTAGTATCTGCCAATGACAATTATTAGATAACGTTAAAATAAATCATGAAAAGTCAAAAATTTTAGATCTTGTCTGCGAAATTAAAAGAAAACAACAAAAGAAAAGCAAATCAAAGCAAGTATTAAGGCAACAGAATTTTGTACGTAATACGCCACTCGTTTGGTATATAAATCCATTAGGATGCGTCTTCAAGAATCCATTCCTTACTCAGCCATCACTAATGAATTAGCTCTCATCTTTGTGATTGCCAAACACCATTCCTCCTTAAATGCTCCGTTTGCTCCTTTCCCTACAAAAATAACGCACAAAATTAAAAACTCTAAAATATGTATACACAAAATATGAAAACAGAAATTACAATAAATTGCATGGGTTGCTTCCCTGTTAGCGTTAAATTTTTCGTCTTCAGCCAGACGTGACTGAAATCCATCTGTCAAGGAGGTTTCAGCGTCGTTTTGGATGTCTGATTAAAGACAATCCCATGAGCGTTGCGTTTGAAGAGTCTCTTCCAACAGTAAGGTGGCAAAAAGATTTTTGTCTCATTCAGTGCTTGTGCCACCTTTTTATTCTTTGTCGCTCCTGTGGTTCCTGAAAAGATAGAAAGAAAATCAGGAGGTCTCGTATGGTGCTTGACTTGGAATGAAAGTTCCATTTTGTCAAGCTTCTGGGCGATAACTCTAATTTGTACTCCCCAAAACAGTGATGTTTCGCCTGAATTCACTGGATCTTCAATAAGGTCAGTCATTTGCTCTGATTCTTGTTCCATATTTTCTTTACAGATATATTCTAGGATTTCTGCTTTCAGTTATTCATCTGTCATCTGTGAAATACATTCTCCAAAGTGTCAACATGAGGATGTAAAGAAATGTCAGATTTTAGGTCTTCATCCTCTAATATGACTCGCTCAAATAGTTCTTCTTCAAACATTTGTGCAATGTACTCTCCAAGATCATCATTTTGAGGATACAGAATTCCATCCTCAATTATTGGTGCAGTTGGTACAAACAGCTCAGCTTCATCTTCGTCAGAGTCAGAATAATAAAAATCAAACAGAGACTTTGCTTGTTTGGGCTCCTGAACTGATACCTCAGATTCTTGATACTGCTCAGTCTCGTCCTATGTTATGATGTCATGATGAATCTCTGGACACTCAATGGCTTCCTCAGTATTATTTGTATTTGCTCCGTGAGATCTGCGAATCAAGTTGTCTATTAATTGTCTAACTTGATCTGTCATTCTCTGTATGGATTCAGCCTGACTCTGAATTTGTACATCAAATTGACCTTCCCATTCCTTGAGCCAATCTTTTAGCATGTGAATCAACTGATCTTCCTTTGATGGTTCTGGTTCTTGATGAAGATCGTAGGTAGATGATGGGTAAGATGGATAATAAGGTTAAGTGAAATGTGATGGTTCTTCATACCTGGAATGATTCCTATAATTCTGCCACTCTGAAAGGTATATACATTGATCGCTCGGGTGGTTACCATCACAAATTACACATCTCCCCATTTCTTTTTGTTGAGCAAATGTAGTATTGCTTGGTTCTGACATCCAGTGATAGTTGTTGTGCCCGACAACAGGCCTCAGAAAACCGGACTGTTGCTCCCGGATTTGGGGTGTATCTTCTCCTAGTAAAACTCTTGATCTATCAATCTCCCAATAGTATTCCATTTTTCAACCACCTGAAAATAAAAGAAAGAAATAAAAATTATAGATAAAAATAAAGAAAATTAGATACAAGTAAATTAGATAGCTTTAAAATTAATAACTCAAGAAATATAAGTCCCCGGCAACGGCGCCAAAAACTTGACCGGTGCATTCACACGAGTATAACGTAAGCGCACGTATCGTTCAAGCAGTATAAAAATATCGATCCCACGAGGGCTTAATTCTTACTGTTGTTACTAATTATTAAAGCATTATCTATCATCAAGGAAGATCGTGAGTTATTGAATATAAGGCTGAAACCTAAAATCCTTATGTCTAGTTCTTTTAAGTTTACCTCATCAATCTTATTAATGACAAGTTAACAAGAAGCATTAAGCTTAAGACTCAATAAACAAACTAAAGAACTACCCATAAAAAGAAAATCAATCATTAAGTGTGGATATTGTGTTTCATCACTTCCCTAGAATAAAAATAAAATACTGGGGGTTAGGGGATCCACATTTACTTTTTCTAATTTAGAAATCTCTCTTACTATAATATAGAATTTATCAGCGATATTACCAACCAGCCATATATGCGATATCCTCATTAAGTCAGATTTTAATTAAGTCCAACCAGCCATAAAGGCGGTACCATTATTTGTCAATAAACCAGCCATATAGGCGGTAATTATCTGTCATCTAAAGACCGGCCATATATGCGGTGTTACTTTATGTCAAATAAATAAAACCAGCCATTAAGGCGATAATCCTTTTAATTTGAATTATAATTTCCATATTATAATTAAGGGAGATTAATCTAAATTAAAATAATAAAAGCTTCACCCTTCCCCCAGCGGAAATCTAACTACTAAACATAAAAGAAAAGAAAGGAAGAAGAAGAACTACTACTATTACTGAAAAAAAAATGCATAAATTAAATACTGAAAATAAATACAAACAAGATGCAATCCTTAAATTCCTTACAAAAACCTAAGGAAAACATGAGAATTACAAATGAAATGGCTTGGTATTTATATAAAAACCTAAAGGCTTCCACCAATTGCTCCACCAAACATGGCGCCAAACATGACATCAAACATGACACCAAACATGCAAGCATGTTTGATGGAATTTTGACTTTTTTATTTTATTTTATTTATTTTATTTTATATTTTGGAAATGACTGTAGTTGTTACACAAAATATACTAGATTGTTCAACAATTTCGGCCATGGAAACTTCAGAATTCGAAATTATTTTGACTTTCAAAGTTGTAGATCTTCTAGTCTTCTTTAATCTGCAACTTGAATCAACTCAATCGAATATCGGATGAAAAGGTTATGGTCAAAATATGAAACTTGCGTAAAATTGGAATTTATGACTGCACTTCGTGACGCGTATAGTAAAATTTCATTTTTGACCTTTTTTTCTCCGAATTTCATCGTTTTAGCCCTGAGTTGATTCCATTAAGTCCCAATATTATTTTTATCTGCAAAATAAACAAAAACACATCAAAACGTTCATAAAACTCGAGAAACTATACAAAATATTAGGTTAAATGAGTGGAAAATAGTGATATAAATATCACTCATCAAAACCAAGTCAAATACTGATGGATCAATCTTCAAATATAAAATGAGGTTGGTTGCCAAAGGTTTTCATCAAACTGCTAGAATGGATTTCTCTAAAACATTAAGTCTTGTGGTGAAAATATAAATTGTCAGAGTGATTTTGAGCTTAGCTGTCATGTAGGGGCGGAAAGTCAGACAAATTGATATCAATAATGCCTTCTTAAATAAAGACTTGACTGGAGATGTATACATGGTTCAACCCAAATGGTTTGAATATTCTACAATCTCCAAACTGAAAAAGACCTTGTATGGTCTTAAGCAAGCTCCTAAAACTTGATATGAAAATCTTAAGGGGAGTTTGATACAGTGGAAGACAGATGGCTCATTATTTATCAAACATGCATGATAATGAGTCAATTATCTTGGTTCTTATTTATGTAGATGATATACTGATCTCATGTCCTAACTTAGTAACTTCAGACAAGTTCATTATTGATCTTAACTTTTGCGCTCAAAGACTTGGGTCTGTTAGCTTATTTTTTGGATATTGAAGTTAGCTACACAAAAGAAGGGATGCATCTCTCACAAAACAAATATATAAGATATCTTCTTAATAAAGCATCTATGACTTGTTGTAAGGGCTGTGATACACCATTGTAGGTTTAAAGCTTGAACTGTCAGTCGAATGAATATTAGGAAAACAGTATGAGGACGCATCTGTATATAGTAGTATTATAAATAGATTACAGTATATAACTCTTACAATGCTTGACATCTCTTATTTTATTCACAAGCTCGGTCAATACTAAGTACCTCCTACTCTACAACATTGATTGGCTTGTAAGAAAATCGTAAGATTCTTACAAGCAACCGAAACACATGGATTGTATTACATAAATTATGGCAGAATAGAATTGACAGGTTACAGTGAGCAAGACTGAGCATGTGACTTGGAAGATAGAAGATCTATCAGAGCTTATTGTATCTATCTAGGAAACAATCTTATATCTTGATCATCAAAAAAGCAGCAAGTAGTGGCCCAGTCTAGTACAGAAAGTGAATATAGAGCATTAGCCAATGCCTTACTAGCAAAGTTAGCTTGGCTACAGTCCTTATTCTCATAAATTAGAATCTTCAGTATCTCAATTCCAATCATGTGATGTGACAATGAGAGTGTAGCAGCTTTAGCAAGAAATCCTGTGCAACACTCCAAAACAAAGCACCTGGAACTAGATATACACTTTGTAAGAGAGCTTTAAACAAGCAGCTGAAGATCAAATATATACTCTCATAAGAACAAGTTGTGGATATTTTGACAAAGCCTTTATCTTTTTCCTCATTTCAACTATTTGAGAAGTAAGCTTAATGTATTTCCCAAGCCCTTAAGCTTGAGAGGATGTTAAAGCAAGCACACTTATGCAGCCTCACTGATACTGTCAATCCACTAGCAGTACTTGATTATCGCACAGGCATATCAAAGCAACAGATTTAGCAGAGGAGCTCAAGTTGGATATGCTGAGTCAGCAGAAGTTAGTTAGATTAGGATTGATGTAATATGATTGGTTAGCTTGTTGACTATTAATATGATTATGTTAGACTTAGTTAAAGCAACTAGTTAGTAAGAACAGTTCTATATATAAAATTCCTCTACATAGCATTTTGCAAGTAATTGAAAACAGAAAAGCTTTCTTAATAAGAATTTTTTTCAGTATCAGTATCCTTCGTTTTCTTGAGAGCCAAACAACATTATGTGTTAAATACGTTGAACTCCTAGAGTAACATATTTGAAAATGAAAAAACAACACCAGATAGAAGAAGAGATAAATGTTCTGGTCCCCTACCATAAATTTACTTTCATTGATTGTGACCTCAGAATTTCAAAGATATGACACAAATAACACAATTTTGTTTCCTGGACTACATTACTATAAACGAAGATGGCTACACTTCCGATTTCCGAAGATTAAAATTACAGCTACATCTTGACAAAGAGACGACCCGAATGTTGAACCAAGGTCGTTATTTCCAATATTTTGGATTATGATACAGAACAGAACTCTTGGCATTGCACGATTATATACGAAAAATGGAGATCAACATATAAACAAGTCCATGGGAACATCTACTAATTCACAAGCTCTTTTCACAACCTTTTGAACAACTTTGACGGGTGGAGAATGTGTGATCCTCACATACCTTGATGAGCAAGCTTGGCCATCCAACTTCACTAGCTACTGCTAGATTTTCTTTTTAAGAACCTGACGAAACTGGACCTTCTAGTATTCCATCCTTGCCTCTAAGAGCTTCGCCTTCAAACTATGCTTCTGGGCACCCAGAGGCCATTCAATGCACCCTTTCATGCCTCGAGTTATGTCATGAGGATTTCCTGAGTCAGAACTCCACTTCCCTAAATCTGAGGGGCTAAGCCCGCCATTAACTGATCCCCGGTCTGAAGATGCAAGACTTCCATTAGAAACTGAAAGCCTATCCTTATTTCCCTCAACTGTAATTATTTTGTAGTTATCCCCATTATTTAGGTCTGATCTCCAAAGCCTCTCCATAGATGACACCTTCTTCACTGGCTTAGTCGGGACTGAGCAGACTTCACTGATTTCAGTAATGGGAATTCCTTTATATCCATTTGAAATTACCTACAAGCAAGTACAAGTAACAACTATAACCAAGAGGGGGTGAATTGGGTAATTAAAAAGTTAGTGCGAAATTGTAAATTACTCTTTTGATATAAAATAAGTCTGCACAAATTAAAAGATAGGGGAAAGAAAATACGACATCGAGTTTATAGTGGTTCGGCCAAATCTCTTGCCTGCGTTCACTCTCTCTTCAAGCACGCTTGAAGGTTCCACTAGTTTTCACAAAACTTACAACCAAGAGATTTTTCATCAAGGCTTCTCTTAAACCTTTTACACAAACTCCACCATTGGTAGTATTCACTACTCTCACAAGGGATTTCAATACAAGTGTTTGGAAAGAATATGTTTTTGTGTTTACAACATTATTTGAGAACTCACAAAAAATAATACAAAGATTGAAGAGTGTATGAGTTGCTCAAATATATCTAAGCTCTCTAAAATGTAAATGAAGATGAAATAAGCTTATGATGTTATGAGAATGAAATGTAAAAGAAGATTCATGTTTCTCAATGTTTTTGCTCTCAAAATAAATGTTAAAAGATATTGTGTTTTTGCAAAAACAAATTTGGGTCCTTTATATAGTAAATAGTAAGATTTCCCCAAATTCCCTGTCAGGACCGGTATGTCGGTCTAATAGATCGGTATGCCGGTCTGATACCCAACGGTCATATTAACGTTCAAAAAACTAGCTGTTGCATCGGTACGAAAACCGATAAGTAAATCGGTATGCTGATAAGTCAGTTCCAGTATGTATATTTTGAACAGCATGACCAATTCGAAAATCGGTAATGAAATTGGTATGATATAACCTGGTTCCAGAGACAATGTAATCAATTCAAAGATCGATATATGAATTAGTAGGATGACCGATAAGCACTGGCCCGGTTCCAGTGAGTATGTTTTGCTCTGTTTCACCGGTATAGAAATTGGTAAGAGACATCCTGGTTCCAGTGGCTTGAAAAACAGAGCAAGCCTAACCGGTATGTCGGTGACATGACCGGTTTGCCGGTTCCAGGAACAAAAAAGTTTATTTTGATGGTTTAAATCATTTCGCACATGTTCCTAATGCATCTTTATGAGAGTGCATATGTCTTATGAGCTTAGATATGAAAATGAACAACTCAAATTACAAAGAGAGACATAATCTAAGATCATACAAGTTTTACTTCATGAAGGTTCGACTTTTATGACTGTTGCTTTGTATATGCTTCGACATCTTTTTGTAATGTCTTGTATTAGTGCGTCAGAGACTTCTAATGTTGCGTCATCAAAATCCATCTTGGCAAATATGTCGCTAACAATCTCCCTCTTTTTGATGATGGAAACCATTACAAACTTATGATGCTTTGAGAGTTTGAATTTGACGAATCTTGCTCCCCCTCAATATTAGCTCCCCCTCAATATATGTTTTTGATATAATGCTACAATGCTTAGATAAACACATTAGTACATAAATGCTCCCCCTTAATATGAGGGTGAGGGTAACACAAGTTTTAAATTCATTATATGATTTCTCCCCCTTTGACATTATCAAAAAAATTGAGAAGCAAAAAAACGAATAATGCCAAAATGTCATGATTGTCATTAATTTCATGTGTTAGAAAAACATACCAAAAGTCATACAAGGAACAAAATAGAAATTTCATTGATAGATAAACAAAAGTACATGTCAAGATTTTCAAAAGTGAAAATACAATGTAGGCCAAATTTATAGTTCGTTATTGATTGAATCTATCCAATCTTCAATAAGTCGAGACGCTGTCGAATGTCGGTGCGAAAATCTATGAAAGAGGTTGAGAGAATGTTGACGGAGGTGGAGAGAGTGTTGACAGAAGTGGAGAGAGTTTGTAGGCTAGTAGCAATGGAGTTGAGGCGAGCCATAAGCAGGTTGTGTCGCTCTTCTTCAGATGGACCGGAGTGAGAAGGTCCGGCTTCGGCTTCGACAGGGGCTGGAACATCTAGTTCACCCTCAGAATCCTTAGCAGTGACAGTTCACGCTGTTTTAGAGGTGGAGGCTTCTGGGGTTTTACTCTTGATCTTCATTTTCCAAACACCAGCAACTCTCTCTCATTGCTTATGATGAAAGGTTGTGAGAGTGATTTGGTGAAGGGGAGTGACTAGGAAAGTGGGCTCATTAAGGCTGGACATGAAATTTATGAAGGAGTTGATTGATAAGGATCCATATGGAAGACTTTACTGCGGATGAGAACGAGCTGTTTGCATGTATTGAAAAATGAGGAAATCGATATCTAGTTCAATGTCTAATCCTAAGGATCTCATAACCCAGATATCTAAAAGATTAACAATGTCAATATGACCTTTACAAGGAAAGATAATGTATTGGATGATCTCAGTAAAGACTTGCATGTCGAAACCTAGTTCAACCTTTTTAAGGATATGGATGTCAGAGTATGGCTTTGGGACAAGTGCATCCCTTTAGACAAATTCCATAACTTGGGCCCCGGAGATACATTTGAGCTGATGAAAGACACGATAAACAGAGGCACAAACTGTTACACCAGTACAACCTCAGCAGAACAGCAGGGGACCACAACAAGGCAGCAGAGGAAGATCACAGAGGAACATTATTAAGCCCAACAGATTTAACGACTTCGTGTGTGTTGATAATTGTGGTTTATACCCACTTATTCGAGCATTCTTAGCTTGTTATTTTGTTATATTTCGAGATATTAAATGTCATTTATAGTTTATTTTGTATTTTATTTGTAGGAGCATTATTACATGGATCTGGGAACAATTGCACGTGTTTTGGGACCACACGGGAGCATAAGACATAAGACCGAAGCAACAGGGGAGAAATTCACCGCCCAACCAATTTCCCGAGAGAGAGGTGCCATGGCGCCACTATTGTCAAATTCACATGGTGCCATGGCGCCACTATTGTCAATTGCACATAGAGCCATGGCGCCCACTATCATCCAATCCACATGGCGCCATGGCGCCAGTTGAAGAAGTAATCAAGGCGCCATGGCGCCCTCAAGCACACAATTCTCATACAAAATGCCGAGGATTATGCGCCGCGGCGCCCACTTAAGGAGCCGCGGCGCTGCGGAAGAAATAAATGGGCGCATTCCAGGATTCACTTTTTAGGGTTTTTAATAATCCTAATGACACCCAAAGATTCCCAGCCTCAACTATAAATATAACATTACATCCAACACTCAAGGGGAGGCTAATACAGAGCACAAAACACAGAAACACATATTTTTAGAGATCCAAGGAGAGGATTGAAGAGCGACAAGAGGAGATTAAGGTGGTGACATCCGGAGAGGAAGAGATTCAATTCGGGTTTTATCTTCTTATTTCTTTCTTAAAACTCTAATGATTTCCATTAGATTCGTGGCTTGATTATTTATTATTTTATCTTTTGTCATGAATTTACTCCTTAATTTTGGAGACCGATTGTAATTTATGCTCAAACCTTGTAATTGATTGTCAATTTTGTGATGAAGTTTTATTGCGTTATTTATATTCTTTTGAGTTTAATGCTTCGTGTTTGCTGGCCACAAATATGATGATACATGTTTAGAATCTATCACTCGAGAGAGGGGATTTTGAATAGATCTAGAGAATATAACCTAGGATTTTATAGAGTTCGAGAGAATCTGTAGTCCTTTGAAGTCGTTAATATAGAATCACAAATCATAATGAGTTGTTAACTATTGGATTTTTATAGAGATATCGAAGTCTGTAGTTAATGATATTTTCACTGATGCTCGAGAGAGGGAGTGGATAATTTCGGAGTCTTGACTTATAAACAATATAACCGAACAATGGTAATTGGCATAACAAATACATAGGTGACAACTAGGTGAAATCAGGATCCAAAATCTCTATCGTATTAGTTCCTCCTATTTAAGTATTTATTTATTTTATTTATTTATTAAAAATATTTATCATTTATTTTCTTAATAAAGTTAGGATTATCAATTGTAGTACTTAGTGCGAGTTAACGCAATCTCTGTGGGTTCGACACTCTTTCACTGATTTATACTAAAACTTGACACCGTACACTTGCGGTACGATATAAAAATATCACAACATGTGTGTAATGTGTATATGTACCTCATCACGTGATAAGTTGTTAGGAAACACGTGATAATAAAATTGAATATAAAATGTAACTCTTGACTGGTGAATGAGTAGAAAATTCATTTGCGAAATTGTGGAATCTTGGAGAGTTTTTAGGTTTACTCTCGAAGCTAAACCTAACAATTGGTGCATTCATTGAGAGTGAACCCATGGGAAAAAGTAACGGAAATGGTGAATCAGTGCTGCAAATTGCTAGCATGCAACAGCAATTTGAGGAACAAGCTCAAAAGGTCGCTGAAATTGCAACTGCAGTTCAAGAAATACAGATCCAGCTACGAAATCTGGTGTCACATTTGGGTTTCGGCGGTGGAGTATCGGGACCTGGAGGAGGGGTAGGTCAAACCCATCAAACAGCCACCAGTGCCGAACCAGAGATGATTACAAGGGTAGCGAGGTATAAGAATTTTCGTTTGGAGGTTCCAAGATTTGATGGCCAAGATGTTTCGGGATGGATGTTGAAGATAGAACACTTCTTTGACACTTACCCTACGCCGGATGAACAAAAGATTTCTGTGGCAGCCTACCACTGGGAAGAGGAGGCGTTGTCTTGGTATGCATGGATGAGAATGAATGGACAACTGAGGTCTTGGCGAGCTTTCTTGGAAGCGGTGACATCAAGGTTCAGAGATTCAGTCTTTGAAAACCATGAGGGGGCTTTATTCAAATTGAATCAGAATACCACAGTCAAGGCTTACATGAAGGAATTCGAGGTACTTTCTAACAAGGTCAATGGACTAACTGCTGGGTCTTTACTGAACTGCTTCATATATGGCTTGAAAGTTGATATTAGAAGGGAAGTCATGGCCTTAAGGCCAGTAAATATCATGGAAGCCATAGATTTGGCTTTATTACAAGAAGAAAAATTAAGAGAGTTAAGGATGCTTCAAAGGGGTCCAAGAAGTTCTTTTCAAAACACCTTGATAAATGCTGAAAGGACAGTTAATTTGCCTGAGAGCAAAGGATGGAATGCTCAGGGAAATGGCTGGTCAGTAAAGAAATTGACTCCAGCGGAGATGCAAGTGAGAAGGGAAAAAGGGTTGTGTTACAACTGTGAGGAAAAATTTCACCCTGGGCACAAATGCAAGGCTAAAATGCTGCTCATGATTGTTCCTGGAGATGAACATCAGGATAGAGTTGAAGATGATGAGAGGGTTGGGTTACAGTCAGGGTGTGAGACTGGTGGGGATCAGCAAAAACCAGAAATCAGTTTCCATACTTTTTCCGGGTTTCCATTTCCAAAGACCTTGAAGTTGAACGACTCAATTAGGGGAAAAAAGGTAAAAATTTTAATAGATAGTGGAAGCACGCATAACTTCATCCAACAGAGAGTACTTTCATACTTAGGCTTGAATGCTGTAGCCTCTAAATCTTTTGAGGTTATGATAGGAAATGGAGAGGCTTTAAAATGTGAGAGTATATGTTTGGCGGTTCCCCTGATGATTCAAGGGCATAAATTCGCTGTAGATTTCTTTGTATTGCCCATCCAGGGGGCTGAACTAGTGTTGGGGGTACAATGGCTAGAGGTGTTGGGGCCTGTATTAATGGATTATAAGAAGCTGGAAATGAAGTTCTTTTGGGAAGGTCAGGCAGTCACATTAACAGGAGACACAAGGTTGAACAAAGATTCCTTGTCACTCCCACAGTTGAAAAGGATGACAGCAACACAATCAATAGCTTCTTATTTCCATCTACAGTGCGGAAAAGAGGAACGAGTGAAACCAGAAGTAGATAACTGTATAAAGGCCATGTTGGAAGAGATCAAGGAAGTGTTTGTTCCAGCCACAACACTACCCCATACAAGGAAATTGGATCATCATATACCCTTGTTGCCTAATACTCAACCAGTGAATGTCAGGCCCTATAGATACCCTCATTTCCAAAAGGAAGAGATTGAGAAGTTGATCAAGGAAATGCTGGAAGAAGGGATTGTACAGCAAAACATTAGCCATTTTTCTTCTCTGGTTCTGCTGGTCAAGAAGAAAGATGGACCCTGGAGATTCTGTGTGGATTATAGGGCATTGAATGCTGCGACAGTCAAAGACAAGTTCCCCATCCCTACAGTCGACGAACTGATTGATGAATTACATGGAGCGACCATTTTTTCAAAGTTGGACCTAAGAGCGGGTTACCACCAGATTAGAGTAGCAGCTGAGGATGTGCCTAAAACATCCTTTCGAACTCATGAAGGCCACTATGAGTTTTTGGTAATGCCATTTGGCTTAAGTAATGCCCCTTCCACATTTCAAGCTAACATGAATCAGATTTTTAAGCCGTCCTTGTGAAAATTTATTATAGTCTTCTTTGATGATATCTTGGTATACAGCCCTTCATGGGATTCACATTTAAGCCACCTTAGAACTACTTTGCCGTGTTTGTCCAATAATTCCTTTGTTGCCAAGGCTAGTAAGTGCACGTTTGGTCAGAGAAGAATTGAGTATTTGGGCCACTGGATTTCTGAGCATGGTTGGAGCCTGATTCATCAAAAATTAAAGCTATGATCAACTTCCTTGTCCCTACTACTGTCAAGCAACTGAGAGCTTTTCTAGGCTTAATTGGATATTACAGAAGGTTTGTACGGAATTATGCGGTGATTGCTGCACCTTTGACAGATCTTTTGAAGTTAGACCTTTTTACCTGGAATAGTCATACTGAATGTGCCTTCAATGCTTTAAGGCAAGCCATGGCTACCACACCGGTTCTTTCCTTGCCTAAATTTAATGAATATTTTGTGGTAGAGACTGATGCTAGTGGTGAAGGCATAAGAGCTGTCCTGATGCAATTACAACACCCAATTGCGTATTTTAGTAAGAAACTCAGTGATAGACTAAAAAACTCTTCCAATTATGTTAGGGAGTTGATGGCTATTGTGGAGGCAGTTACTAAGTGGAGACGGTACTTGCTGGAAAGGCGTTTTGTCATCAAAATAGACCATAAGAGCTTGAAAGGACTAATGGAGCAGGTCATTCAAACTCCTGAACAACAGCAATATTTGCCAAAACTCTTAGGGTTTGACTATGAGATCCAATATAAGGCAGGCAAAGAAAATGTAGTGGCTGATACCCTGTCTAGAATTTCCCACCTGCATGCTCTAACAGCTCCCATATTTGGCTTCACAGAACAACTTAGGCGAGAAACCAAAACTTATCCAGATAGTCAACAACTCTTTGCCAAGGTTTCAGCTCACCCTGAGCAGTATCCAGCCTACAAAATCAAGGATGACTTATTATACTACAGGGGCAGATTGTTCATAGTACCACCTCTTCCTTGCGGCAGAGTATTATGCATGAGATGCAAAATGCTGTGTGTGGAGGGCATAGTGGGGTCTTAAAAACCTTAAAACGGGTTCAAGGTAGCTTTTATTGGGTAAACATGCGCAAAGATATACTGGCCTATGTTGCACAATGTGAGGTATGCCAACATGCCAAGTATCTAACCACCAATCCTCAGGGGCTTTTGCAACCTCTCCCTATTCCAGAACAACCATTGGAGGACATTTCCATGGATTTTATTGTGGGCTTGCCAGCTTCAAGGGGCTTCACAGTTATATTAGTCGTTGTAGACAGACTCAGTAAGTATTGTCATTTGAGAGGGCTACCCTCTTAGTTTAATGCGTCTCAGGTGGCCTCTGTATTTGTGCAAATGGTTTGCAAACTTCATGGCTTCCCAAAGACAATCGTGTCAGATAGATATCCCATATTCCTTAGCAAATTTTGGAAGGCCCTGTTTGCTGCAGCAGGAACAAAGTTGGCTACCAGTAGTGCCTACCACCCTCAATCTGATGGCCAAACTGAAGTGGTTAACAGATGCATAGAACAATATTTGCGCTGCTATGTCTCTGAGTGTCCACACAGGTGGAGTATTTTCCTGCCATGGGCTGAATTCTGGTATAACACTTCGTATCATGTCAGCTCGGGCATCACTCCTTTTCAAATAGTATATGGCAGACCACCTCCTTCTGTTCCTATGTATATCCGAGGGAGTTCTACTCTGGAAGCTGTGGATTATGACTTACTGGACCGAGATGCGATGTTGGCTAAACTTCGAGTAAATCTCCAACGCGCCCAGGAAAGAATGCAGGCTATGGCTAACAAACATAGGGTTAAGAAGCAGTTTCAGGTGGGGGATTGGGTTTGGGTGAAATTACAGCCTTATAGGCAACGGTCTGTAGCTCAGCGAGCATCTAACAAACTGAGCATGAGATACTTTGGCCCTTACCGCATTCTCCGCCGCATTGGCTCTGTTGCTTACACCTTACAACTTCCGGTTTCCTCTAAGATCCACCCAGTATTCCATGTCTCTAAATTAAAGGCTTACACATCTCCTTCTCCAGTAGTTGCAGATATGATCAAGCCACTACCTGAGCTGGAAAATGGATTTGTGCTTCAACCCTTATCTGTGATTGGCAGCAGAAGTGTCCAGCATGGCAATTTGACGGTTCCACAAGTACTCGTTCAGTGGGATCACCTACCACTGGAGGACGCCACCTGGGAAAATCTGGATACCTTTCGTACATCTTATCCTACCTTCAACCTTGAGGACAAGGTTTCTTTTGAGGCAGGGAGTAATGTTACACCAGTACAACCTCAGCAGAACAGCATGGGACCACAACAAGGTAGCAGAGGAAGATCACAGAGGAACATTGTTAAGCCCAACAGATTTAACGACTTCGTGTGTGTGTAATGTGTATATGTACCTCATCACGTGATAAGTTGTTAGGAAACACGTGATAATAAAACTGAATATAAAATGTAACTCTTGACTGGTGCATGAGTAGAAAATTCATTTGTGAAATTGTGGAATCTTGGAGAGTTTTTAGGTTTACTCTCGAAGCTAAACCTAACACAAACAGGTCAGTTTGGAGTGTGGAGTAGGCAATTGATGGCATTAGGAGTAACAGAGAAATGAGTTCCGTTGACAATGGTTCTAAAAAAATTAGGGATATTTTCTGGGAATTCCATATTGGAATAGAAGACTTTGACAAGATTAGGATATATAGGGTCGTTCATTTTATAGAAATGATTAAGTCCATGGCGTTCGATGATTGAGAAACACAGAAAGTCAGCTAAGTCAGTCGGATTGCAAAAATATGATTTGGAAAGGACTTTCCGTTTGATATGGCCATTATAAATTTTCTTGAAATGATCTTGAGGGAAGTAAAGATCGGGATCGAAATCAGGGTTCATTTTGCAATTTTGATATAATATTGGGGCTTTGTGTAATTTAGAAAAAATTTGGGGTTTTTCAAAAACTAAAAATTTTGGATGATAGATATAGGTTCTAAATACCTTATAGAGTGATTTTTAACAAGAAATTTGAGTAAAAAACAACTCAATTGACCGAACTAAGCAGCTTGAATTCTAGGGTTTCTAAGCTTAAAAACGCACAAATCCGAGAAATTAGAGAGTGATAGGCATGAAATCGTACTAAAAACGAGTTAAGGATGGATGAAAACCCAATTAGAGATGATTACCAGCAGAAACGAGGGGATGGGAGGAGGATTTGTGAGAGATTTGATGAAATGGAGGGAGATGGTCACGCAAAAGAGAGAGAAAACGCATCTGGGCATTTTAAATACCGAGACCAGTTTACTAACCGGTATATCGATCACGAGACTGGTCCAGACCGGTAAGCACCACCCAGGGACCAGTAGACCGATTCCAGAGAGGTCGTGAAGGGAAATCATCTCGAATTATTAAAAAATGGCCTCGAAATTAATTTGCGAGTATTTTTAATGACTCACTCAAATTATTTATTAGCTCAATGAGATTCATTAATACTCAAAACAAATAATCTTAAAATAAAATCATGCATACAAAATATTTAATACTTCAAATAGGCAACAAGCAATATTTTCATTCATTTGTAATGTAATAATGCCTAATTCCTTCTAATTCTTATGAAACTTTCTTCGGGAAAGGGTTTTGTCAAAATTTCCGCTAATTGTTGATCAGTCGGAACAAAATTAAGAACGACATCCCTTTTCCTAACATGATCTCCAAGGAAATAATGTCTTATATCAATATGCTTGGCTCGAGAGTGGAGAATAGAGTTTTTGGATAAGTTAATGGCACTAGTGTTGTCACATAAAATGGGATTTGTCTCAAGAATGACCCCATAGTCTCTAAGTGTGTGTTGCATCCAAAGTATTTGAGCGCAACAACTACCCGCCGCTAGACCCGGCTGGCGGTTCGGTTCCGGTTCGGAACCGAACCGAACCGGCCGGTTTTCGGTTCCACAAGTGTGGAACCGGAACCTTGAACCGAACCGGAACCGACCGGTTCGATTCCGATTCTGGTTCGGTTCCAAACTTTTTTTTTTAAATTTTGAAAATTAATTAAAATAAATGAAATTAATTTTATAAATAAATAAAATTATTACATTAAGAGCTTGAGCTTAAAGTTTTAACAATTTAAGTTGCCTACGTATCCTCCAAGGGTGAGAGGAATCAAAGCTCATGTAGTTCCATTACAATTTTAAGACATACCCCATTTGTAAATTACAATTTTACAATTATCAATCATCATTATCACTTGATCTTTCGGCTCCGGTTCCGCTTGCACTTATTGTGGCACTTGCAGATGCATTATCGAACAAATCTTCAAAATCATCATGGGCATCTTCTTGTTGTCTCAGATCAGCCGAGTCCAATCATCCACACAAGCTGTTGCTTCTAGAGTTCTTGGATGTAATGAAGATCGTCTAGCTTCCAATATATTGCCTCCCAAACTGAAGGCTTGCTCAACCGCAACGGTGGAAATATTTACTAGGATAAAGTGTGATATTTTGAACATGTTGAGAAAAAAACTACATAATATATCTTTGTATTGAAATGCTTGACATAAAAGAAAATAAGTTGAATTCCAACGTATTGGAACATCTCTTGAAAATTTAATCGGTTTAATACCATTTATTTTACAAAACTTCGTCCATTCTCTTCTAACTTGAGAATATGACCAGATATAGTTAAGTGCCGTGTTAATTGGATCAAGGAAATGTGATAATAATTTTAGACCATCTTGAACACATAAGTTAAGGACATGACATGTACAACGAATATGAAAAAATTGACCTCCTAAATTTGGTTGACATAAGGATTTTAAATCATTGATGGATGCAGTATTTGCAGATGCATTATCAAATCCAATTGTTAAAAATTTTTCTACTAAACCATATTCATCAAAAATTACCTTCATCATTCTATAAATATTATGTGCAGTATGTTGGTCATCAAAAACTCTAAATGCAATAAGTCGTTTTTGCATGGTAAATGATGCATCAATCCAATGACAATTCACACTCATGTATGAGTGTGTTTTCCAATGGTCACTCCAATATCAGAACATATAGAAATACGACATTTCATCTCTTTAAATATTTCATTTAAAATAATTTTACCATCTTTGTATAA
Source organism: Zanthoxylum bungeanum (assembly GCA_019454045.1). Taxonomy (NCBI): domain Eukaryota; kingdom Viridiplantae; phylum Streptophyta; class Magnoliopsida; order Sapindales; family Rutaceae; genus Zanthoxylum; species Zanthoxylum bungeanum. The sequence continues at coordinate 70,909 of SKCR01023632.1, forward strand.
TTTAAAAATATGACGTTTTGTTGTATTTCGAGTCATTCTACATGCAACAGGATTTAAAGCATTATGCATTTAATTAGTAAAATGAAGTTTTTCACCAAAGCTTAAAGATAGATGTGCCATACAAGTTAATTTCACAAAATCTTCTCTATTTTTTGCATCAGAATATTTAAATAAATTTACAGCACTCGTATCTCAACTAGATGATGCGTACCTGGCAATTTGAGTTTGCGTCGTATCAATGCCAAGTTCAACCAGATGATGTTTTTCCACATGCTTGATCATATTGCCGTATCCACCAGAAAATTTATAGGTAACCCCACAATAGGTGCAAATTGCTCATTGTGAATCATCTTCTAGGCATTCCAAATGAAAATGAATTTTGAAAATATCTGAGGACCGAGCCTTAACTTATCTTCTCCGTGATTGTGCACTGACACTAGGGCCACTCTCTTGGGTTGGCATATTTGACATTATATTCTCAGATGAGCTTGCCATTTTTCGTCTGAGAAATTAGGAAGAAAAATAAGAAAATTGAATAATTGCGATTTACGAATGATAACAAATTAACAACTAATTGAATTGAGATTGAGAATAAGATTATAAGAGAATTGTATTGAATGCGATTGAGAATAAGAGAATTATAGAAAATGAGAGAGTTAAGAATTTGGTGTGTTGAAATAATGAAAAATGAATAATATTTATAGAGTTTTAGAATTTTTTTGATACCAAAAATGCCCCTAAATATAACCATTTTATTACCGTTATTAGGGATTTATTAGTAATTTAGATTTTAATTTATAAACTTTTTTAATCCCTGCCTCCCCAACGGGGTTCCTATTGGAACTCTACGGTTTCAACCGGAACCATTTCGATTCCGGTTGGAACCGTCGAACCGGTGGAACCGTACAGTTTGAGTTGGGGTCTAACCCCAACCGAATCGGTCGGCCACAGTTTCGGTTCGATTCCGGTTCCGAACCGGAACCGTGGCCGGGTCTACCCGCCGCAATATATTCAGCTTCAGTAGTGGAAATGGCAACATTATTTTGTTTCTTGCTAAACAATGAGACTAGGCAATTACTTAATATATGACAAGTGCCACTTGTACTCTTTCTATCCAATCTACAGCCGCCAAAGTCGGCATCGGAATAGCTAATCAAGTTAAAAGCTACTCCTTTTGGGTACCAAAGTCCCAAATTAATTATTACCGAGAGATATCTAAAAATGCATTTTATAGCATGAAGGTGAGTTTCACGAGGATTAGATTGAAATTGTGCACACATACAAACACTAAATATGATATCAGTTAAATAAAGTAAAGATCCGATCATAACTCGATATTGTTTAATGTCTACAGTTTTACCTTCTTCATTTTTTTCAAGTTTCAAGGTTGAACTCATAGATGTTCAATGATGTTTGTTTGATTCTATCCCAAAATTTTTTAGAAGCTCCTTGATATATTTTGCTTGATTTATGAACACTCATTCTTTTCTTTGATCAATTTGTAGTCCAAGGAAGAACTTGAGCTCTCCCATCATGCTCATTTCAAATTCATTACTCATGCAATTAGAAAATTCCTCACACAATGAGGCGTTAATAGCACCAAAAATAATATCATCAACATAAATTTGAACTACTAACATGTCATCATGCTTATGCTTAATAACCATGACAAAGCCATTTTCTAAAAGAAATGAACTAAGCCTATCATACCATGTTCTAGGAGCTTGCTTAAGTCCATATAGTAATTTTGTTAATTTGTACACATGATTGGGTAAATCAACATTTTCAAAACCGGGAGGTTGTTCGACATAAACTTCCTCGATAATATACCCATTAAGAAAAGAACTTTTCACATCCATTTGATAAAATATAAAATTTTTATGACAAGCAAATGCCAAAAGGATGCGTATGGCTTCAAGTCTAGCTACGGGAATAAATGTTTCATCATAGTCTATTCCTTCTTCTTGGTTGTAGCCTTGTGCCACTAAACTAGCTTTATTTCTCACAACCAATCCCGACTCATCAAGTTTGTTTCTAAAAATCCATTTTGTTCCCATAACACTTTGATGAGTAAGTTTAGGAACTAGATACCATACTTTATTTCTCTCAAATTGATTTAATTCTTCTTGCATAGCTATAATCCAATTTTCATCTGTTTCAGCTTCAAGAAGGTTCTTAGGCTCAATTTGATAAATGAATGCAAAATTATTACAATAATCCCTAAGTGTGTGTCTAGTGATAATTTTATCAGAAGGTCCTTCTATAATTAATTCCCTAGGATGTGATCTCATGACTTTAACATATTTAATTTCCTTGGGAAGAGAATGAGAGTTATCACATTGATCTTGTTGAGGAGGTTCATCATTACCTTCATGTTGTGCTTGGTCCTCAACTAGTAATTGATCCTTGGAATTATCTAGATGTAGATCATTTAGTTGCTCTTCCAAGTGATCCTTATCATCATCATTTTTCCTGTCAAGGACTTTGTTGCTAGATGAAGATTGGTTAGATTCATCAAAATTTACATGTATAGATTCTTCAATAGTCTTAGTTCTTTTATTATAAACTCTATATGTTTTGCTAGATAAGGAATATCCTAGAAAAATCCCAATATCGAATTTTGAATCAAATTTTCCAAGGTTATTTTTTGTATTCAAAATAAAGCATTTGCAACCAAAAATTTTGCAAAAAAAAAAATGTTTGATTTTCTGCCTTTCCATAACTCATAGGGAGTTTTGTCAAGGCCTTTTCTCACTACCACTCTATTGGTTACGAAACATGCGGTATTGACCGCTTCGGTCCAAAAGTATTGTGGTAAGTGATGTTCAATGAGCATTGTCCTAGCCATTTCTTGCAATGATATTTTTTGTGCTCAACAACCTCATTTTGTTGAGGTGTTCTTGCACAAGAAAATTGATGTTTTATGCCATATTGTTTGCAAAAATCTTCAAAAAGATGATTTTCAAATTCTCCCTCATGATCACTTCTTATGCAAATAATGCTAGATTCTTTTTCTTTTTGAACTTGATTGCAAAATAGTGTAAAATATTTGAAAGTATCATTTTTATTTGCTAAAAAGAAAACCAATGTAAATCTAGAGTAATCATCAACTATTACAAATGCATAGTGTCTACAACCAAAGCTTCTAATTTTGGATGGTCCAAAAAAATTTCATATGCAATAGTTGTAGGGGTTTTGAAGTGGAAAAGTCATTTTTAGTTTTAATGAGTTTTTGTGTGTTGTTTTCCTAGTTCACAATCTTCACAGACTTGATCTTTTACAAATTTTCATTTTGGAAGTCCTTTTACTAAATCCATTTTGGAAATTTTAAAAATCAATTTCATGTGTGCATAACCTAATCTTCTATGCCAAAGCCAAGAATTATCATTTAATGCACTTAAACATTTGTCATGATGAATGTCAATACCAATGTCAAACAATAAACATTTTGATCTCTATAACATGTGAATAATATATTATTTGATTTTCTATCAACAATTCTACAAATAGAGGCATCAAAATCGACTTCATAATCTTTATCATATAATTGACTAATGCTTAGTAAGTCATGCTTAAGGCCATCAACTAGCAAAATATTTTCAATCTAAGTAGTGGAACCGGTACCAACGTTTCCATATCCAAGAATTTCACCTTTATCGTTGTCACCAAATGTGACAGATCCACCAGTTTTGATACAAGTGAAGGAAAAAAGTTTTGAGTAGTCCCCTGTCATATGCCTTGAGCATCAATTATCGAGAAACCATTTTCCTTTAGTCATTTTCTTCTTCACCTATTCAAGAGAAATCATGTACTTTTAGGTACCCAAATTTTCTTGGGTCCTTGGATGTTAATCTTGGTTCCTTTTGGAATCCATGCATTCATCACATTTTCTTTCTTATACATGCAATCATATATCTTGTGTTCTTTCCTATTGCATGTGTGACAAGTAATATTTGCACTAACATGTGAGTATAAGGTAGATGCCTTAACAAAGTGATTTTTCAAATAAGTACTTTTGTTATAAGGTCTATATCCTAATCCTTCCTTTCTAAATAGACATTTTTGGGATCCAAGAAGAATATTAAGATTTTTTTCACCCAAAGTGAACTTAGTTACCATAATTTTCAAATCATAAACTTCATTTTTCATTACTTCATTCTCTAATTCAATTGTTTTACACTCACATGTAGTAAAGCTAGATGCCATGCTAGAGATGCTCTTCTCAAGTTTCAAATTTCACTTTCTAAGCATGTTAATTCTTTTTCATTTCTTTCATTTTCTCTACTACTAATGCATGATCATGAACTAACAATAAATGTTCCTTTCTGACTATTTTATGTTTCTTTAACAATGAATCATATAGTTCTCTTATTTCATTAAATGAATCAAGTAATTCATCATATTCGGGAGAGTCATGTACCTTTTCTTCCTCACTTTTGATGAAAAAATCATCATCCTCAATTGCCATGAATGCGAGGTTGTTTGTCTCATTTGAATATTCTTCATCCGAGGAACTTGAATCACTATCGCTCCAGGTGGCCTTCATTGCCTTCTTTTTGGCCTTGCCCTTGAGTCTTTTCAAAGGACAATCCATCGCTTTATGACCTAACTTCTTGCTTTCAAAGCAAGTGAGTTTTCCCTTCTTATGTTTCCATGACTTTTCATCCTCATTCCTTATTTCTTTTCTAAATTTCCCTTTCGTGAATTTCTTGCTCTTGAGGAATTTCTTGAAATTTCTTGTAAGAAGTTATACCTCTTCGTCACTTTCCTCATCATCACTTGATTCTTCAATATCTTCCTTTATTGCTTTTGATTTTAAGGCAAGATTCTTTCTTACCCTTTTCTCTTCTTCTTATTTTCTATCCATTTTGATTTCCATCTCATACTCTAGCAATTTTCCGACCAAATCATCGAACCTCAAGGTATTCATTTCATTTGCTTCTTTGATGGAGGCAATATAAATTCTATATTCTTTAGGTAGTGACCGAAGAATTTTCTTCACTTGATCGTTAAGCCAATGACTTTCCCTAGAGCACTTAAATGGTTTATGATAACTGTAAACCTCGAAATCATGTGATCAATTTCTTCATTGTCTTCCATTTTGAATCTATCTAGCTTGCACATAAATCGGTTGATTTTTGACTATTTCACTTAGCTTGTGCCTTCATTGACCATTTCCAAGGATTTCCATAAGTCGTATGTGTTTCCACATTCCGGAAGCTTATTTACTTGACTCTGATCAATAGCACAAAGAAGTTTATTAAGTGCCTTAGCATTTTGTGAGGCTATCATTAAATCTTCATCTTTCCACTCTAGAGTTGGCTTTGGAACCTCAATACCATTGCTATCATTCTTTGTCGGCATTTTTGCACCTCATGTTATCACAAAGTAGGATTGCGGGTCAATTGCTAGAAGGTAGTTCAGCATCCTCATCTTCCAATAATTGTAGTTGGTTTCAGTGTAGAATGGAGGTTTGGTGGTTGAGAATCCTTCGTCAAGATTTGATGAGTTGCTTGTAGAACCCATGATCATTTTCTCGGATGGTTAAGTCTTTGTTGAAAAAATCCCGCTCTGATACCAATTGAAATTACCTACAAGCAAGTACAAGTAACAACTATACCCAAGAGAGGGGTGAATTGGGTAATTAAAAAATTAATGCGGAATTGTAAATTACTCTTTTGATATAAAATAAGTTTGCACAAATTAAAAGATAAGGGAAACAATATGACACCGAGTTTATAGTGGTTCGACCAAATCTCTTGCCTACATCCACTCTTTCTTCAAGCAAGCATGAAGGTTCCACTAGTTTTCACAAAACTTACAGCCAAGAGATTTTTCACCAAGGCTTCTCTTAAACTTTTTACACAAACTCCACCATTGGTAGTATTCACTACTCCCACAAGGGATTTCAATACAAGCGTTTGGAAAGAATATGTTTTTGTGTTTACAACACTATTTGAGAACTCATAAAAAAATAATACAAAAATTGAAGAGTGTATGAGTTGCTCAAATATATCTAAGCTCTCTAAAATGTAAATAAAGATGAAATGAGCTTATGATTTTATGAGAATGCAATGTAAAAGAATATTCTTGTTTCTCATTGTTTTTGCTCTTAAAATAAATGTTAGAAGATGTTGTGTTTTTGCAAAAAAGAATTTGGGTCCTTTATATAGTAAATAGTAATGATTTCCCCAAATTCCCTATCAGGACCGGTATGCCGGTCTCATAGGCCGGTATGTCGGTTTGATACCCAACGGTCATATTAACATTCAAAAAACTAGCCGTTGCACCGGTATGAAAATCGGTAAGTAAACCAGTATGCAGATAAGCCGGTTCCAGTATGTATATTTTGAACAGCATGACCGGTTCAAAAATTGGTAATGAAACTGGTATGATATAACCGGTTCCAGAGACAATGTAATCAATTCAAAGACCAGTATATGAATCGGTAAGATGACTGGTAAGCACTAGCCCGATTACAGTGAGCATGTTTTGCTCTGTTTCACCGGTATGGAAATCGGTAAGAGACATCTCGGTTCCAGTGGCTTGAAAAACAGAGCAAGCCTGACCAGTATGTCGGTGACATGACCGGTATGCCGGTTCCAGGAACAAAAAAGTTTGTTTTGATGGTTTAAATCATTTCGCACATGTTCCTAATGCATCTATATGAGAGTGCATATGTCTTATGAGCTTAGATATGAAAATGAACAACTCAAATTACAAAGAGAGACCTAATCTAAGATCATACAAGTTTTACTTCATGGAGATTCGGCTTTTATGATCGTTGTTTCGTATATGCTGCGACATCTTTTTAATGTCTTGTATTAGTGCGTCCGAGACTTCTAATGTTGCGTCATCAAAATCCATCTTGACAAATGTGTCGCTGACACTATTATCTTCCCAGTCCATTACACACCCCGAGAAATTACTATCTCGATGGTTTTTTATGGATGGCGCACTCCCATCTGGTGAACAACTTGAGTCCTGATCTTCAAGATGGCTCACAGTTTCCCATCCAGTCTCATCTTATTCTATATTAGCATTCTGGTCAACGTAGGCATTGGAATGCCTATGAATGCTGTCCTTATTAATCACGCTGGCCTGAGGACTTACTGTATGCATTTTTGAAGCATGGCTGGCAGGAATGTAGGCACCGGCCTGCTCAATCTCCCTTTCATTGGGTTCACCAAAATTAACATCTTCAAAAACAGAGAAGATATCATCAGGGTTGGGAGGCTCATACGTAAATTCTTTGATATTAATATTATCAATGGAAAATTTTGAACTGTTTAAAATTTAATTTTCCTAAAAAAAGAGAGATATAATCGTGTATAAAATATAAAAATATCATAATATCAATGGAAAATTAAAAAATAAAATAAACGAACATAAAATAAAATATGCACAAAATTGCATTAACTCATGAAAATATATCCAGCCATCCAAATCATAAGCCTAATCAGTAACAAAAAAACTTGTATCAGTTATAAATAACAGTTGAGTTGAGATCAAAATAACAAATTTATTTTACTTTCAATTATTATTATTATATTTTTTTTTATCTATCTTATTAATTTCTATCTTAAAATATCCATATTACATTTTCATGATTCTCAATTTGTAGAGCACAGACATGATTAATTTAATATAAAGAAAATATAATTAATTTGAAAATTAATTTAATGAAAAATATAAAGTAAATCAAATTTATCTGAAAATTAATTTAATAAAAAATATAAAGTAAATATTAATTTCATTTTAGATCAAGTGAGTTATTGTTTCATTGAGTTTGCCAGTCATGCTGCTGCTGAGAGGGTTTTGCAGACTTATAACGGCACACAAATGCCAAGCTCTGAGCAGAACTTCAGACTGAATTGGGCAACGTTTGGTGCTGGTGAGAGGCGCCACCGCGCCAAGATGACAGTTCTGATTTTACAATTTTTATGGGAGATTTGGCTGCTGATGTTACTGACTATATGCTACAAGAAACATTCAGTGCTGAGAACCACTGGACGCCCTAAGGGTATGGTTTTGTGAGATTTGGTGATGAAAGTGAACAGCTTCGCTCCATGACTGAAATGAATGGCGTGCTCTGTTGGAAAATGGCTTATTCATAAGCATTTTGAGGCACAATTTCAAGCATAGTCCACTTCGTGTTAGTGGTTGTTATTGAATGATTCGGATACTCCTCCGTGAGTAGTTCGAAATGGTATATTCATATGCTTAAAATGGTGTTTGGGTGAATGAGAAATTGTTGCTCAAAGATCATCCATTGGTGTTGGAAAATAAAGAAAAGTAAGCTTGTCCCATATGGGAAAGCTATAGAGGGAATATTATGCTTATATATGATTGCTCATATATAGATGGGTAAGAGTTGTAAGCTTAGAATTGAGGAAGATTACAGAGTATCTGACAAGAGAGGAATAACTCATGAGGCCAAAGGAAATGTTGTTGAACATGGCCATAAGAACAAGAACCCTAAGAACAAAGGGTCAAAGATGGGCCCTAAAGGAGGAGTTTCCAAGAAATCCAAATTTCAAGGAAGATGCTTCAACTGTGACAAAATAGGTCACAAGTCTTCTGAGTGCAGACTGCCGAAGAAGAAAAAGAATCAAGAGGCTAATGTGATGGAAAATATGACTCAAGATGTTTCAGACATTAACCTTTCAGCTGTGGTTTCTGAGGTGGGTTCTAACCCAAGAGAGTGGTGGATTGACACTGGTGCCACTCGACATGTGTGCTCGGACAAGAGCATGTTTTCTTCATTTGAGCCTACTGGTAATGGGGAAAAATTATACATGGGAAATTCAGCAACATCTGAGATTGAAGGTCAAGGCAAGGTGATTCTGAAGATGACCTCTGGGAAATAGTTGACTTTGAACAACGTTCTGTATGTACCAGAAATACAGAAGAATCTTGTGTCTGGATCACTTCTGAACAAGCACGGAATCCAGATGGTGTTCGAGTCTGATAAAGTAGTTTTGACTAAAAATGAGATGTATGTGGGAAAAGGGTATGTAACTGATGGGCTTTTTAAGCTCAATGTAATGGTTGTTAAACCCAAAAATATCAATAAAGCTAGTTCTTCTGCTTATATTGTTGAATACTCTAATCTATGGCATGGTAGATTATGACATGTTAATTTTAATTCATTGCGCAAATTAATTAACATGAATCACATTCCCAATTTTAAAATTGATAACAGACATAAGTGTGATACTTGTGTTGAGGCAAAACTAACTAGATCATCTTTTCATAGTATTGAAAGAAACTCTGAACCACTTGATCTAATTCATACCGATGTATGTGATTTTAATTCAATACAATCGAGAGGCAGTAATAAATATTTTATTACTTTTATTGATGATTGCACAAGATTTTGCTATGTGTATTTGATGAAAAGCAAGGACGAAGCTATAGAGAAATTTGTTCTCTATAAGAATGAAGTTGAGAACCAACTGAATAAAAGAATTAAGGAGTTAAGAAGTGATCGTGGTGGTGAGTATGTTTTTCCTTTTGAATCACTTTGTGAACAAAATGGAATCATACATCAAACCACAGCTCCTTATTCACCTCAATCCAATGGGATTGCAGAACGTAAGAATCGTACCTTGAAAGAGATGATGAACGCTATGTTAATCAGCTCTGGCTTACCTCAGAATATGTGGGGAGAAGCTGTTTTATCAGCTAATTACCTTTTAAATAAGGTACCACGGAAAGAAGCAGGAAAAACTCCTTATGAAATGTGGAAAGGAAGAGTACCTTCCTATAAATTTCTTCGAGTGTGGGGGTGTCTTGCCAATGTAGTTATTCCTCCACCTAAAAAGGTGAAGATATGACCAAAAACTGTTGATTGCATTTTCATAGGATATGCACATAACAGTAATGCTTATCGATTTCTTGTGCATGAGTCTAATATACCAGATATTCACAAGAATACTATAATGGAGTCGAGAAATGCATCCTTTTTCGAATATGTTTTTCCTTGTAAAACTAATTCGAATTCAAATGTGCACAAACGGGCACATGAGACTATAATTGAAGATAGTCAGGACCGAGAACAAATAAATGTTCCAGAAGATTAACAAGTTGTTGAACTTGAACCAAGACGTAGCAAAAGAGCTAGAACCGAAAAATCATTTGGTCCAGATTTTCTGACATTTTTGCTAGAAAATGATCCTCAAAGCTATAACGAAGCTGTAAGGTCAGCTGATGGTGCTTTGTGGAAAGATGCCATCAATAGTGAAATTGAATCCATCTTACAAAATCACACATGGGAGTTAGTGGATCTTCCTCCAGGATGTAAACCTTTAGGGTCCAAGTGGATTTTCAAAAAGAAAATAAAGGCAGATGGATCAATTGACAAGTACAAAGCAAGACTTGTAATTAAAGGATACAGACAACGTGAAGGTCTTGATTACTTTGATACTTATTCTCCTGTAACGAGAATAAATTCCATAAGGATGATAATAGCGATTGCAGCTTTGCGCAATCTTGATGTACATCAGATGGATGTGAAAACAGCATTTCTAAATGGAGATTTAGATGAAGAAATTTACATGGAACAACCTGAAGGCTTTATAGCTCCAGGACAAGAAAAGAAAGTCTGTAAGTTGGTTAAATCCTTGTATGGATTAAAACAAGCTCCGAAACAGTGGCATAAAAAGTTTGATGACACCATGTTAGCAAATGGTTTCAAAATCAATGAGTGTGATAAATGCATTTATGTTAGAGAGACAGAAGTTGGCTATGTCATTTTATGTCTCTACGTTGATGACATATTGATTGTCGGGAGTAATGTTAAAATGGTGAAATCTACCAAGAATATGCTGAAATCCAAGTTCGACATGAAAGACATGGGTCTAGCAGATGTCATTCTGGGAATAAAGGTCTCGAGAAGTCCTGATGGACTTATTCTTGATCAGTCGCACTATGTGGACAAGATTCTTGGTAAATTCAACAATAATGATTCTGCTGTGGCTAGAACTCCTTTAGATGTGAGTCTACACCTATCGAAGAATAGGGGAGATGGTATATCTCAAGTAGAATACTCTAGAGTGATCGGGAGTTTGATGTATCTATCGAGTTGTACAAGACCTGATATAGTCTGTACAGTAAACAAGCTCAGCAGATATACGAGTAATCCAGGGGTTGATCACTGGAAAGCAATAGTGAGAGTACTTAGGTACTTACGTTTTACTCGTAATTATGGGTTGCACTATCATAGATATCCAGCTATAGTCGAAGGATACAGTGATGCTAATTGGATATCTGACATGAAAGACTCAAAATCTACCAGTGGCTATGTGTTTACACTAGCAGGTGCAGCTATATCATGGAAATCCTCCAAACAGACTGTGATAGCCAGATCTACAATGGAATCAGAATTCATTGCATTAGACAAGTGTGGTGAAGAAGCAGAATGGCTTCGAAATTTTCTAGAGGATATTCCAAGTTGGCCAAAGCCAGTGCCAGCAATTTGCATTCATTGCGATAGTCAATCTGCAATTGGAAGGGCACATAACAATATGTATAATGGTAAGTCTAGACATATTCATCGTAGACACAATACCGTTAGACAATTACTCTCTACTGGAGTTATTTCGATTGACTATGTAAAGTCAAAGGATAACATTGCGGATCCGCTAACCAAAGGGTTAAATAGAGAGTTGGTAGTGAAATCATCGAGGGGAATGAGACTAAAGCCCATTAGATAAATGTTTATTACGAAGGAAAACCCAACCTTGTTGACTGGAGATCCCAAGATCTAGGTTCAATGGGACAACCTACTCGTAAAAGACATAATTGGTTCACTGTGGGGGTTACCCTCTAGTCCATTCCTATGGTGAAATGAAACAGTGATGCTCGTATGGATTGAGGTTAAGCAAAGGCTTCTAATGATTCTTATGCGTCGGGAATCCGAGCAGAGTATTACGAGATACTCTTAAATAAGAAATCACCTATGTGAGAGAGAAGTGGGGCCGCTTCAAAGGGAATTGTATGGGGCACAATTCTTAGAAACTCTTGCAGAACCAGGTTGATGTTCATGGCCAAAATGAGCATAACAATGAGAACTCAGATGTGTTAGGTAAAATATCTGTGTGATATATGTTCTCCATTTACTTGAACGGTAGTACAGTTCAATGACATCGCGTCCACTGTCAGCCAGTAAATGAGATATATTTTCACAAGGGAAGGTTCAAAGGCTGAGGCCTACTTATCCTATGCAGGTGTTGAACCGTTGAACTCTTCTAGGTCAAAATAAAATGTTTTATAAAATAATTTTATTCGACGTTTTTCGCCAATTTCATTCATGTGGGGGATTGTTGGAAAATGGCTTATTCATAAGCATTTTGAGGAACAATTTCAAGCATGGTCCACTTCGTGTTAGTGGTTGTTATTGAATGATTCGGATACTCCTCCGTGAGTAGTTCGAAATGGTATATTCATATGCTTAAAATGGTGCTTGGGTGAATGAGAAATTCTTGCTCAAAGATCACCCATTGGTGTTGGAAAATAAAGAAAAGTAAGCTTGTCCCATATGGGAAAGCTATAGAGGGAATATTATGCTTATATATGATTGTTCATATGTAGATGGGTAAGAGTTGTAAGGATAGAGGCTCTCTCTACGTGCGCGGGGGGGGGGGGGGGGGGGGGGGGGGGCAAATCAAATCCGAATCAAGCTTGGCTCGTGTGCACCCGCGTGTCCTGCGTACACGAATGCCGGTGTAGGCATTTCATTTTTACACATTAGCCCAATGATGAGTCTCGTATGGAGGCAACTACCTCTTTAGTCATGAAAGTCGCGGGAAACGGACGTTGGAAGGGTAAAGTTGGAAAATTGAATTTTTGTTGGATTTAACCTCGTTGTTTGGCTCCGGTTGTTTGTTGGACTTCCGTTTCAAAGCTTACCTAAGGCCCAAAACCCAAACCAAACCCAAACCAAACCCAAAATACCCCAGTCAAACCAAGTCAAACCAAACCCATGCCCATAGGATGTAATTCACGCCCATTGTGCTTCTATTTAGGTATATGCATATTTATCACATGTTTAAATCTTGTGAAATCCTTACCTAATTAAAAGAAATCAAATCAAATCCTTACCAAATCAAATCCAATCCCAAATCCCAATTATGAGATCTATTCCTTATTAGAAACCAATTAGGAGATTCTCTCCTATTCAAATTAGGAAAGTCCTCTCCCTTTGCCTATAAAAAGAGGCCTTCACCCCCATTCACAACCCTAGCACATATCCTTCTCTCAAGCACGCCCAAGCACTTTGTGAAGCCTCCTTTGCACGCCCAAAGCCCTTCCAATAGCCTCCATTGCCGCAACACCAAGCCAACAAACCCTCCAATTGCCGCATCTTCTCTTCTTCACCAACACCACTCACGCCCAAGCCCTTTTCACAACCCTCCATTGCCGAGTTCCAGCCACCATTCACAGCCCTAAAACATCTTAAAATAAGCCTCAAATACAGCCCCAAAGTCGCACAAAAGACCCCCCATTCACAGCTCCAATTCAGCGCCCAAAACAGTCCCGAAACACCCCTCACTGCACCTTGAACTGCACAGTTTCGTCCCCTGTTCTGGTCAGTATTTGTTGCGACTTTAGCCCCCAAAACAGTCCTAAAATCATCTAGAAACCATCCCAAAAACCTCCAAAAAGTGTCCCTAAAAAATCCTTACAAACGCACCTCCCTAAGCCACCAAAATCATCCAAAACAGTCCACAAATCGACCAAAACAGCGACCTGAAACGGAGCAGCGAAACAGCAGCGAAACGGACTTAAAACAGCAGCCCAAGCATCAAAACAACGAGGGAAAACGTTGAGTAGACAAATCGGAAAAGCATCTGATCAATCTCTCTTCCAACGGACGTGTAACGCCCTTTCTTAGACGACAAAAGAGGTTAGACCTGAGGGCACCCTTTTTACTTATCTTCTTTATTTTTGTTTTATTTTTTTTGATATATAATTGCATGAGAGTCGTTTGAAGCATGATGTGATTCTTGGATGAGCGGGATATGTGTTCCCTTTTGTGGTATATCAGATGGAAACCCGGACGTAAATTCCATAGCCGATTCCGAATGGACGGTAGTATGGTCTGCACTCGGGATACAATGCCACATACCACTTAAGATACACGTATCTCGTCTCATCCTAACTTGTATTTAAGCATGTTATAGTCTTTAGGTTATTCGTTTATTATTTAAAGCATGGTTTAATTTAGTTTTTTATTTATTTGTTAAAGCATGTTTAGGTTGTTCATTATGCATGTTCTTAGTTTATGATGCGTTTGGGTAATGATTTATACATGTTGATTTAATGGTTCAATATGCTTGTTGTGTTACATTGCGTGGAATTATTTGGATGAAAGCATGTTAGATCTAAGTACCCTTGAGCATGAATGTTGAATAGATTCGGTTAGTTTATTGCACAAATTATATCATCATAAGTGACATAAGTAAGGGACCATTCCGAACCCAACGGTTTGAGGTCTTCCCTTGCGAGGGGTGAGTGCGGCCTTAAATCTTTGTCCCGGTTCACACCAGGTGGCGACTCCATGTTATTTCGTACTCCCAACTAGGTCGCGAGCCTAGAACAGCGTCGTCAAGTTCTGTGTCCTACAGCCGGACCAAATTGTGCGGGCCTGGCCCAGCCAATTTTTGCATGTCTCTTTAATTTTTCAAAGCCTTTTAAAGTTCCATAACAGTTGAATTAATGACATTAATCAACTTGGTGGTTACAAGCAATAGAAGGTCTCCCACTCATGTGATTTATTGGCATGTTAATTTCTTTAAAAGTGTGGAAGTGTATTTTCGTTTCCAAAAAAAAAAAAAAAGTTGAATACAGAAAACCAGTTTTTGTTAGGAGAGTTCAGACACTTCAGTTGTTCGTTGCAGTCGAATTTGGTGGTGCCCAATTTCGTCTAGTTTCCGTTGCATCCTGGGAAACAGACGTCTCGCGTTCTACTGCACCAATCGGTAGGGGACGAATTTGTTTTAAGGAGATTGTTGCCGCATCAACAAGCCTCAGAATTCTCTCAGTTCGCGCTGCTTTCGTGCTGGTGTTTTACTGTCGACTGTTTTACTTATTTCTCGTTCTCTGTCTGTACTTGTCCTGTTGTTATTCTGTTTATTGTAGCACTTTCGTTAATTGTAACATTTCTGTTCAGCTTACTGTTTGTTCAAAGTCCATTGTAAGAACACAGTAACTAAATAAGTTGTAATATGCTCTGCTCTACTAGACCTATGCGGATTGGGCCAGCTGCTACCAAGAAACCTGCCACTGGCCAGCAATATCAGAAAGGTACGCTTGCAGTTGGTTTGCTGCTAATGCTTTGATGTAATTACCATGAGAATGCTGTTTGAAATTTGTTTTGATCTGTTAGATGTTTTTTCTCTACCTGTTGTACCTTCTGGTACAACTTTAGGGCCATTTGAAGTGGTAAGTTGAAGTTTGATGGTTATATGCAAATATTTTAGTGTTGAATTTGTCAAATAGTATTCTAGTTTCACCTTCTTGTAGTTAAACGCTTGAAGATATGCGGAATTTACAGAGTCATTTCCTTCCAGTAATTGCCTTGTAAAATTGGGAGCATTTAATTCAATTGAAACATGAAAAAACTTATATAAAACTCATGTTGTCTTAAAGCAGGCTACCAAGAGGCTCTCATTTTGGGGGGCCTGGAACTGGTTTTGGGTGAAATGATTCCACTTAAATACGTAGCCTCATTTTAGGTCAATGATTTTGTTTAAATCATAAGAATCTTCGCTTTCTCTTGACATTTATTTCCTACATTCGTGAATTACTTTTCCAGTAACTTTTATGTGAAGAGTTACCAGTTATGTGTTGTGATTAAACTCACACAATAGAGGAGAAATGAGAGAAAATTCTTTTTTATCTCACTAAACAAAGAATTACAAAGTTTATACAAAACTTTAAAAAAAAACTCTAAACTCTCTTACACTCTATTATCACTCTCACAATTTAGGGATACTGAAACAATGGATTTAGGGCTCAATTTATAGTGCCCAAACCGCGTGAACAGTGCCACGTGGTTTGGCACTTGCTGGACACGTTTACAGCTTGCTTCATAGCTGTTTCAAGGGTTGGCTGCCATTCACATCAACTTTCGGTCCTTGTGTTTGCCAGCTACGTGCATGCATGCTTCAACAAATCTCCCCCTCGATGAAGATTTCCTCAAAATCTGAGCCGACCATCAATCATCCAAATCTGAATCCTCCAAAGGATCCACCCCTGGCTGCATCTCTATGACTGCCTACGTACCCTCAGTTGGGATCAAGCCAATCATAGTTCTCTGTATCTCCACACTCTGACTATGTGGAGAGTTTTGTCATCCCGGCTATGACACGATAAATTTCAAGCTTCTCATTCGGTAAAACCTTTGTGAACATATCGACACCGTTGTCGTCGCTGTGAATTTTCCTGAGTTCTAACATCTTTGAGCTCAGGACGTCCCGTATACAGTGATACCTTGCAAGCTTCTATAACTGCAATGAATTATGCCTCTGTTGTAGAAAGTGCAACACACCTCTGCAACCTTGACTGCCATGCCACAGCTCCCCCTGAGAGAGTAATCAGATACCCCGAAGTAGACTTTCAGGTATCCACATCTCCTGCCATATCTGAATCGGTGTAGCCCAGCAACACTGGTTGTCGCTGCTTCCAAAACATAACCTCATTTTGGATGTGCCTCGTAGATACCGCATGATCCATTTGATCGCATTCCAGTGTTCCCATCATGGGTTTGACATAAACCGGCTGACCAATCCAACTGCGTGTGCTAAGTCTGGCCTCGTGCACACCATGGCATACATAAGACTTCCCACTGCTGAGCTGTATGGAACCTGTTTCATTTCCTCATTCTCTGTCTCAGTAGAGGGACTCTGTTGTGTACTTAATCTAAAGTGGGTAGCAAGAGGAGTGCTAACCGCTTTAGCCTTGTCCATCTGGAATCTCTGAAGTACCTTCTCGATGTACTCCTCATTTGACAAATATAATCTCCTGGCTTTCCAATCACGACCGATCCTGATGCCAAGAATCTAGTTTGCTGGCCCCAAGTCTTTCATCTCAAAAGACTTACTGAATTGCTGCTTCAAATTATCAATCCTAGATTGATTCCGGTCAAATATCAACATATCATCTACATATAACAGTAAGATGATAAAGTCATCGTCAGAAAATTTTTGAACGAAAACACAATGGTCTGAAGTGGTATTCTTGTATCCCTGCTCCCCATAACTGACTCGAACTTCACGTACCACTGTCTCAGTGTCTGTTTCAAACCGTATAGGCTTTTCCTAAATCTGCACACATAATCCTCTTTTCCTCTGACTCTGAAGCCTTCTGGTTGCTCCATGTAAATTTCTTCTTCCAGATCTCCGTGAAGAAATGCGGTCTTGACATCCATCTGCTCAACTTCCAGGTCAAGGCTTGCTGCTAAGCTGAGTACCACTCTGATGGATGACATCTTCACAACTGGAGAGAAGATTTCATCGAAGTCAATGCCTTTCCTCTGATTGAATCCCTTGACAACTAATCTAGCTTTGTACCGGGGTTCTGAAGTGTGCTCATGTTGCTTCACCCTGTACACCCATTTATTCTTCAAAGCCCGTTTGCCTCTTGGCATTTTCACCAACTCAAAAGTGTGATTGTCATGCAAAGATTTCATCTCATCTTGCATGGCTTCCTCCCACTTTTCTTTGTCATCTATTTCCACAGCCTCCTGGTAGCTCTTGGGTTCTCCCCCGTCAGTAAGCAGCACATACTCATATGCAGAGTATTTGGTTGAAGGTCGCCTCTCTCTGTCAGACCTTCTCTGTGGAACTGTTGGTGTAGCTTCTGGTACAGGTGGTTGATCATGATCATCATCTCTGGGAGCTTCATCACTTGTACCCTCATGTTTGGGAACCTCATTTTCAACTTGTACTGGCACCGGTGTGTGAGGTTTTGGATTCACATCTCTGTATTGCTGTGGCATTGTCTTCATCTCCTTCCGGATATCTTCTATGGTATGGTCTTCAACAAAGACAACATCTCGGCTTCTGACAATCTTCTTTTCAACATGATCATACAGTTTGTAGCTGAAATCATCCTGACTATAGCCAATAAAGACACATTGTCGCATTTTTGCATCAAGCTTGGACCTCTCGTCCTTTGGGATGTGTACAAATGCTTTGCACCCAAAGACATGCAAGTGTTCATAAGACACTTCTTTACCTGTCCAGGCTTGGTTAGGAACATTACCTTTCAGTGCGACCGCTGGGGACATGTTCAAAACATGTACTGTTGTGTTGAGTGCCTCCCCCCAAAATGTCTTCGGCAGCTTGGCTTGTGAAAGCAAGCTTCTGACCCTTTCGCACAAGGTTCTGTTCATCCACTCAGCTAGGCCATTCAGCTGAGGTGTCTTCGGAGGTGTCGTTTGATGTCTGATTCCTTGCGTCTTGCAGTACTGATCAAACGGACCTCTGTATTCTCCACCGCTGTCTGTTCTGATGTATTTGAGTTTCTTGCCGGTTTCTCTCTCCACCAGGGCGTGAAACTCCTTGAACACTCCCAACACTTGATCTTTTCTCTTCAAGGTGTATGCCCAGGTCTTCCTTGAATGATCATCAATGAATGTCACAAAATACAGTGACCCTCCAAGTGTTAGTGTCTGCATTGGACCATATACATCTGAATGTATGAGATCAAGTACCTCCGGTTTCCGTTGAGGTGGGGAGCTCTGGAAGGACACTCTGTTATGCTTTCCAGCCATGCAGTGTTCACACTTCCGTAAGTGTAAGTTCTTCAATTCCGGAAGAACATTCCGCCTGTGTAGTATCTCCATCCTCGTTTGACTCATGTGACCGAGCTTTTTATGCCATAGCTCGGCTGCCTCTTTACTGTTGACTGTATTTATGCTACTATTGGAAAGCATAGCATGCATCAAATACAGAGTTGAATCTTTCTTACCTCGTGCCACGACCATGATCCTTTAGTTAGCTTCCAGGTGCCGTCACTAAAGGTGCTGCAGAAAACCTTCATCATCTAACTTGCCTGTTGAGATCAGGTTTAATCGGATGTCTGGGATGTGCTTGACTCCCTTCAACACTAGCTTTGTCACGTTGTCTGTTTCAAGGCAGATGTCTCCAATACCGACGACTTTGGACTGTCCGTCATTCCCCATCCTTACAACACTAGCCTTGTCATGTATTACAGCTTGTTGTTACCAGTCTTTTCTCGGAAAAGCTCCTCCAGCTTTCTCCATAAGACATGTGCATTTGTCTCTTCACTGACATGGTTCACGATACTGTCGTCGATCCACTGACGAATAGTACTGCATGTTTTCTGGTGAAGATTAGCCCACTTATCATCAGACATTCATTCTGGTTTCTGCTCCAGAAATACCGATCTATCATAGTCCTTCACATACAGAAGGTCTTTCATCCTTCCTCTCCATGTGAAATAGTTTGTACTGATTAACAAAACCATTTTTCCGTTGCCCCCTTCCATCACAAAAATTCTAAGTAGAATTTCAAAAAACGGACCTCACCGTTGCGTCCGGAATGGTCGAAAATGGTGGAAATGACACTTCGTTTGTCAAAATCTGACACAGGGACCAAATTGCAAATTCCAGAAATTACAGGGGTCAAAGTGCAATTTCCAAAAGTTCAGGGCTAAAGTGCAATTACGGAAAAGTTTAGGGACTAAAATTGTAATTTTTTAAAATTTGAGGGACTAAATTGAAAAATTCTGAAAGTATATGGGCTAAAATATAATTTCCAGAAAGTTTAGGGACCTGTATGAAATTTACCAGACACGCTGACGTGGCAGTTCTGCTGACGTGGCGCTGACTGGATGCACACGTGGCTGCTGACGTGGACTGCTGACTGGGCTGCTGACTGTGCAGGTTGCGCTGACGTGGCGCTGACGTGGCGCTGACTCAGCGTATTCAACCTTCGGCTGGCGCGTGGAGTGCGTCGGGCGCGTGGGATGCTGATGAGCGGAAAATATATCAATATTTACCGCCCCTCTAACTTAATATTTTGTTTAGTTTCTCGGGTTTGATGAACGTTTTGATGTGTTTTAGTTTATTTTGTAGATAAAATAATATCGGATCTCAATGAAATCATTTTAAGACGAATATGGGTCAAATAAGGGCAATTATTTGAGTTGATATTTTAATTTTGGAGATTGGAAACTTTAAAGGGCGTTTTTTACGAAGTGCAGTTTTGGAAATTCCAATTTTGCGCATCTATCGTATTTTGGGCATAAATTTTTACTTCGATATGGATTGAGCTGATTCAAGTTTCAGATTAAAGAAGACTCAAAGATCTACAACTTTGAAAAACAAAATAATTCGAGTTCTGAGGATTTCATGCCCGAAATTGATGAACCATCCAGAAGTGTGTTGTGTGTAATTATTAAAGTCACTTTCAATCATTCTCAAAGCAAAAAATAAATAAATTAATAAATAAATAATAAAAATTATCAAATCATCACCAAACATGATAAGAGATTAGTGGAGCAATTAATAATGGATTTGGTGGAGCAATTAGTGGAGCAATTAATAATTGATTTGGTGGATGATTTGATGGAGACAAAATTTTGCCTATAAATACCAAGCCATTTCATTTGTAAAATTCATACTTTCTTCTAAGTAATTCCTTAAGAATACTAAGAAGATTGTATCTTGTTTGTTTATTTATAGCGTTCAGTAATTAATTTCCGTTTTCGCACTTTCTTTTCTTTACTTTTCAGTTTTTACTTTACGTAATTTTATTTACGCACAATACTTTTCTTTTTTTAATTTTCAGCAATTTACTTTTCAGCATTTACTTTTCAGCACAATTACTTTCAGCAATTTACTTTTCAGCAATTTACTTTTCAGCAATTACTTTTCAGCATTTAATTTTCAGTATTTAATTTTCAGCATTTTTACTTTATGTCTTTTATTTTATTTAAATTTTTACTACCCCGTAAATATGTGTCGTAACTAAGCTAGTTATATGGGGTTGTGATGAAATCCAATATCCACGGTTATAAGGGGTTAGATTATAGCTTGGGTAATATAAAGATTTATTTATTGAGTCTTAATCTTAATGTTTTTTCATTAACTGGCCATTAATAAAATTGAACTGTGAAATTTAAAATGAACTAGACATAGGGATTTTAAGTTTAAGA